>JADWQK010002186.1:0-298620 GCA_017933935.1 Sesamia nonagrioides
TGTGTGTGTGGTATTACTTGTGTGTCATTTATATAGTATAGGACCGAGATTCCGCGGCTTCGGCGCGGATCTCAAAAAAAAAAAAATCGGAAAATAGTTTTTTTGAACTCAGCGCATCCAGATCTATATGATTATCTATAGTGGTGAGGGTTTTGAGCAACTTCGGGCACATACATACAGACAGACATACAAACATACGCACTTTATAGGGATGGATAAATGACACAAGTAATAGAAAGAAGAAAAATAAACTATTACCTTACTTTGTCATATTAGGAGTGATTTTTATTTTTTAATTAAAAACTCATCGCATATTTTATAGTTCACCAGGATCTATCCTCTGTCTATAAAGTCGTGAAGTTAATGTTTCTTGAACTAAACATTTTAAAAGTAGGGTAACACTAAGTTATAGTACATCGAATGTCATCGGCTGTCTAAGGTCCGTATTACAGAACGTCACTCAAAACTCAAGCTCTACGTCTCGTTTCAAGCCATTTGATTGGTTGAAACTAGTTATATGTAATGTTTAAGCAGAGATCAATGCTTGAGTTTCGTTCTGGAATACGGACCTAAGGTGCGTATTCCAGAAGGAAACTCAAGCAACCAATCAAATGGCTTGAAACGAGACTTAAGTAGAGCTTGAGTTTTGAGTGACGTTCTGTAATACGGACCTTAGATTTGTTTTGTAACTCGATATCTATTGCATTTATTGTTGCTTTTCAAATCTACATGGATAAAAGATCGAAGAAACGTATTAAAAATGAGCAAAAGAAATTAAAGTGGAGCTCGGGAAATCGTTTTTAAAGTATCATATAATAGTAGTAGCATAATAGTATCGTAAATAGTTTAAATTTGATCAAATTTGGAGGATATTTATGCTTGAACAGTTGCTGAAACAGGTATGTAATCGTGTTAATGTTTGTTTTTATCTACTAGAAGTTTCAAATTTATTAAGTAAACGATTTTAAGACTAAAATGGGGATTGTTTACATTGCGCATTCATAGGTTAGAAAGCAAATATAAGTAGATCAAATTGAACAGGGTGTTGATACTTTAGGTGATTTAATTTACTGCTGATTTTAAAAATGAATTATATAATTTATTATCGTTCGGAATTCAAATTAGTGCTATCCATCTTCTGATAGAAATTACATATTTAATATTTTTAAAATTTCAGGAAAATGTAGAGTGAACCCTATATCAAGGTATTGATGAGTCAGTTATTCGCCTAAACGAAGGTAGCAGGCTGATGACAGCAGTAGCGGAGACGTTATTGGTGCCGCAGCAGACAATGAAAATACTTTTTAACGAAGAATATTTGGAATCAGATGATAAAAGCATGTTTTAGAATAATCTTCATTGGTAAAAACACGTTGAAACATATAATAATAAATATGTATGATTTTTTTTTGTTTTACTCATTTTATTTAAACGCCAGAGACCACAGATTTGTGTCTTCATTAAAACCAGTGTTGATTCTGGTACAAAATAATGTGCTAGTATCAAAATTATTTCAATCACACTAACAGGCAATGACCGCAGCGCTCTCATTTATTTTCACGACTTTATATACTACGTAGCCTGTGATAAATAAGTTCTAACTTTATATTGTGATTACCTCATTGGCTCTATGTTAACGTTTTCTTCTATATTCTCTATGGTATATTATTCAGCTTTGGGGAGGAAAGTAGCTTTCTAATGATTTTCCTGGAATATTACGAAATTATCGGCTTATTTAGTAAATATTAAGTGCTGGTTTATGTTTTAAAGACATTTGAAATTGGAGTTCTCTACTTTGTGAAATATAGAAACATTAAGAAACTGCGGGTCGTTGGAAAAGGGTAATTAATTTAGAAAGCAACATGGAAGCGCTGACAGTTCCGCCATGAATGCAAAATAAATAGAAATTGTGAAGGTTTGAAACTCATTTATTATTTTCCATACCAACACTTGTATAAGTTGTGATAGACATAAAAACAAGACATGACGTAGCTATTATTATTTCAATACCGCGTATCAATTTTGCTTACAATACAGTCCCTTCGGAAGAAAGTCTCCCGCATTTGTTGGTTCTTGGTCTTGCTTCAATGTTTATTACAGTCCTTTCAGATAATGATTTCGATATTTCAGTTGCCACGGCGTATTCGATACTGTAAATAAAATATAAATAACGACAAGGAAGTTTGAAAAACGACGAATGGAGGAGGTATCGATTTTTCTTTACGTTTTCTTTAAATTTTTTTTCAGAAGCTGGACGTCGCTCGGACAGTTTAGAAACTTCACGATGTTGAGAGGTGGGCGTGGAGGCCGTCACAGTCCGGAGCTGTACCCCCACACTCTGAAGTGCTCCAATGCCAGTGATACTAGTTCTGCATACAGTGGTAGTGACACAATGACCTCAGTACATAGCTCTCTCGACATGGATATGGAGGTAGACCTTTCAGGTCTCCTCGAGTCCATTGTGGATTCTGATGAGGAGGAGGATCTAGAAGAAAGTATGGACAGCTTGACAGTTCGTGATGCTGTTCGAGAATGTCTTGAAAAGGACCCTAGTGAACGAACTGATGAGGATATAGAAATACTGTTGGAGTTCACTCAACATTTGAAAGCATTCACAAATATGACATTAACAGTGCGTCGGGCATTATGTGCTGTCATGGTATTTGCAGTGGTTGAAAAAGCTGGGACAGTTGTTATGAATGATGGAGAAGAACATGACTCCTGGTCTGTCCTCATTAATGGACATGTTAGTATTGAGCACCAAATTGGTGAAGTAGAGCACCTGAATGTTGGTGACAGCTTTGGAATGGCTGAAGCTACACTTGAGAAATTATATCATAAAGGTGTAATGACAACAAAATGTGATGACTGTCAGTTTGTTTGTATTACACAGACTGACTATTATCGAATACTACACCAAGGTGAAGAAAATATAAGACGGCATGAAAATGAGAATGGTGTAGTAGTATTGGTTACAGAATATAGAGGAGCAGCTGGTGAGTCGGGACGACAACAAGGCCATGTTGTTATTCGTGGAACTCCAGAACAATTAATGTTACAACTCATCGAGGATAACTCACGTGATTCTACATATGTTGAGGATTTCCTGCTAACACACAGAACATTCATTGAAAGTCCTTTAGTTGTTGCAAAACAACTACTAGCTTGGTTCTCTGAACCATCTGTGAGAGATAAGGTTACTAGAGTGGTACTGCTTTGGGTTAACAATCATTTTACTGACTTTGAAACTGATTCAACAATGATGGAATTTCTTGAGAACTTTGAAATCGCCTTAGAGCGTGAAAAAATGGAAAGTCAATTGAGGCTGCTAAACATTGCTTGTTCAGCTAAAGCTAGAACACGAAGTGTTACTTTATCTCGTCCTACAAGAGATGAACCTTTAAACTTTACAATATTGGGCGGATATGAAAGAGGTTATGGAATATTTATATTTAAAGTAGAAAAACATTCGAAAGCTGAGGATGTAGGATTAAAAAGAGGAGATCAGGTTTTAGAAGTCAATGGTCAATCTTTTCAGCATGTGAGTCATGCAAAAGCAATGGAAATAATCACAGGATCAACACATTTAAGCATCACAGTGAAAAGTAATTTATTAGCCTTTAAACAAATGTTATTAATGCCAGAAAATTCTCCAAGGCAGAGAGGCTGCTCTAATAGAGTGCACTGGCACACTGATCCCAGAGCCAGACTATCTACTGCAGAACTACTCAATGATGATCCTTTAACATTAACCCCAGTGTTTCAATCTCCCACCAAGAAACCACAGCAGCTAAGCATTAAGAAAGAACCTCAGAAAGGCTTCATGACATTGGGACCTAAGAGAAAATTACAAAAAGCTTTAATGAAAATGAATCTTCTTCCTAAAAATACAATTACTGATGGTTTGCCTACAGATGACAGTATTCTTTCAAACTCAGAATCCTTAAACAAAGCAAATACCAGTACTTCTTTTTATAACTCACATAGTAATCCTGATTTAATATCTATATGTTATGATGAATATCAATCCTCTGATTATCCTGAACATGTACTCAAAGTATACAAATCTGATCAAACTTGCAAATATTTGTTGGTACACAAAGAGACAACGGCAAGAGAAGTTGTAATGTTGACTTTACAGGAATTTGGCATCACTGATCCTAGTTCTAACTTTTCACTTTGTGAAGTGTCTGTTGCTCAGGGTGGTATCATAAAACAACACCGCTTACCTGACCAGTTGCAAAATCTTGCAGAAAGGATTGGTCTCAGCTCTAGGTACTACCTTAAAACCAATGGAATTACAGAGAATTTAGTACCTGATGAAATGGCACCAGAACTTTTAAGAGAGAGTGTAGTACATTTTCTACAATTAAATGCAGTTGAGGTTGCTGTGCAACTAACATTACAAGATTTCTGTATCTTTCGACAAATTGAAAGTACTGAGTATGTTGATGATCTCTTTGAACTGAAAAGTAGGTATGGCACACCAATGTTATCGCAATTTGCCGAACTTGTTAACAAAGAAATGTTTTGGGTTGTCACAGAAGTTGTTAATGAACAGACTCTTGCACGACGACAAAAAATTATAAAGCAGTTTATTAAAGTTGCACGCCATTGTAAAGAGTGTAAAAACTTTAATTCCATGTTTGCTATAATATCGGGTTTGGGGCACGGTGCAGTGTCAAGATTAAGGATGACATGGGAAAAACTACCAACAAAGTATTTAAAATTGTTTACCGATTTGCAAATGCTGATGGATCCTTCAAGGAACATGTCTAAGTATAGACAGCTGGTAACTACTGAGCAAGGCCGATCGCCAGTTATACCGTTTTATCCTGTGGTTAAAAAAGATCTTACTTTTATACATTTGGGCAATGACACTAAAGTTGAAGGCATGGTCAATTTTGAAAAGTTGAGAATGATTGCTAAAGAAGTTCGCACCCTTACAAATATGTGTAGCGCTCCATATGACCTTCTTACTTTACTGGAGTTGGGTAAGCAGCCCCCGTCAAATGCTATGGTTGCTTTGAACCAACTTACAACTGGAGGAGTACAGCAAGGTCAAGTGACAGTAAAGAGAAGGAAAAAATCTTCAAATGTACCAAATCCTAAAAAAATGTTTGAGGAAGCCCAAATGGTACGACGCGTAAAGGCATATTTAAATAGAATGCACGTCGAAACTGATGAAGAACGTCTTCATAGTTTATCTTTAGAATGTGAAGGAGCTGGACCAGCTCCTGCCATTCCACGACGTCGACACCCGTCACCATCTTTATCAACAACAAGTAGTGCTTCATCAGCAAGCGAGAGTAAAAAAAGCTTTGCAGGTAATAAGTTCGGTACTGCATCTCCTCAAGCAGTGAGGAAACTGCTGGCTCTATCAGAACCAGCTAAAACAAGGCCTCATCAACCACGGCCGCCACCACCGGGACCCTCGCCTTGTTCGCATCGCCGCGATGGACCAGGCCCCGGCATTTGCTGTCCTAGGACAGCACATGAGAGATCGCACTCTGATACGCCTACGCCACTCCCAGTCGATCTATCGGCAGAGAGTAGTAGTGTTACTTCGTTAGTGAACTTGCCATTACGAAAGACCGGGTCAGCAACGTCAAGTGACAGTGGGCACGGTTCTTGCACGGCAGCGAGCTGCGCCCGGCCAGTGCCGCCGCCGCGCATGCCGCAGGCGCCCTACACTCTAGCCGCCCAAGTGGCGCGACTTGAGCGCCTCAGTCGAGCTCATTCTCACGAGGGCGTCACTCGCCCTTATGACTATTATCACGATACGCCTGATGATGACGACGACGAACAACAAGTATCAGCTGTTTAAAAAATTTAAATATTATACTCCAACTAATCGTCTATTTATATAGTTCCCTGTTTTGTAATCTCACATGATAAATAGAAAGCACGAGTTTGTGACTTTGTTTAATATATTATTAAAATCATGTATGTACCCTTTACAAACTATGTCTAAAGACTGTATAATTATGTTAAGAAATGTGCTAGTGTTATGTAAAATTCCATATTATAAGATCTTAATTATTAATTACAATCATTTGACCCACCAGTTTCCAGTTTTACCTAGAGATGTTTGATGTATACCAATAATAGGTGTACTATTTTATTATAATGTTGGTATATCTACATTCCGTTATTTGTATATTATTATAATAATAGTTTTCATTATTTATAGTTGTGAAACTTAGACCAAATAATAATTAATGTACCTTTTAACATTTATAATTGAGAATAATTTTGTTGTAGTATGTATTTTGTGGTAGCTTTGTGGACCAATAATGATTTGAATGTGGTTTCTCATGGTCGTATCAAATTCTGTTAATATCATGATTTTTAATTATAATATAATTGTAAATAATAAAAATATATTAATTAAACTCATTTAATTGTTTTATTCATAAAATTGTCCGTAAAAACAGTATAGATAGGTAATTTGTCAAATCAACTGACTGATTTAAATTGTGCAAGATAGTCCAGTTCCAACGGATGTAAATTGGGAGCAGGAATGACGAGGCTATGGAGCGGCGGGCCGAGGTCGAAACTTCGCATCGCATCGAGTGACATTACTGCTATTTGCTGGTCAGTGGCTCCGACTCGAGAAAGTCCAACTGCTGTGTTATTTTTGCTAATTCCTGTTAAAACAAAAAACACTATGTTAACTCCGATTAAGATGATTCGATCATAATGTAGAATATTTTACTGTCTAATTTTAAAATTATAAAAGAATTATGTTTAAGTAGGCACGGCGACAATGTGTCATGTACAGGTTGGTTCAAAAATGAATAGGGGTTTACCATCGACATTTATATTAGGGTTGTAACGGAGCTTCGCCTCCGCTTCCGTTACTGCGGAAGTTCCGCAAGAAATCGTATCTTCGCTTCCGCCTCCGCCTCCGCACAATTTTTTGCGGAGTTATAACGGAGGTTTATTTACGTATTTATAAAATAAATAACGCGCAAGCTGCGACGCTCGACAACCGCGACAATGCGCGAAATGGTCAAGAATCAACTAGTGCGAGGCGGGAATGTGGCAAACACAATTTGTTTCTCCTTAATTTTCATTACAAGAAGGTAATATTTTTCTACCAAGTATACTATTATTAATGTACGTATTTAAAATAAAAAATTTGTTTTAATTAACCATAAATTTCATTTTTTTCTATATGTACTTTCACCTCCGCCTCCGCCTCCGTTAACCTCCGCATCCGCGGAAGTGAGACTCGTCGCCTCCGCATCCGCCTCCGCCTCCGCTAACAAGCCTCCGTTACAACCCTAATTTATATTAATGGACATGCCTTCAGCCTTAGAGATGAGAATTGTGGCACTCCGAAAGAGAGGAAATGAAGTTTCGTGTATCTTTATCTCTCTCAAAATCATCTATGAGGAAAGAGACAGAAAGCATAGGCCATCTCTCTCACTCTTTTCAAACCAAATAAATTACTGCAGATTATACGCGTACCACATGCCCATTAGTATATGTCTATCGGGTTTACTTAATCATGTTTTGGTATTGTTAGGAATAATGGTGGCCAAAGTAAAAAATAAATGTGCCCCCCCCCCACCCCCCCTCCTTCTAACTTGAACTTTAAATCTCAACAATAAGAAAAAATTCTCAAAAATAGAACTTTATAAAAACTTTCCAAGAAAATTATTTTGAACTTGATGGATTGAATACATGATTTGTGTATGAATTACAAATATAATGCAGAAATTATTTCGTACAATTTTTAAGAAACTATGTAAGCATTTTTTCTCATCTTAATTTACAAATTTTATTATCCTGAACGTGAGAAAATTCTTTAAAGAAAGTGATGCACGCAATCCAAAACTACCACGAAAATTCAACATGCATAACCCGTTTGGTTTGTATAAATTAGTAACCCAATTCCCGAGAGGTGGCGCTGTATTTTGGACTACTTCGCGCTGTTAAGATTTTTCCTGACTTGGTGAGGTTGGGACGTACAGCAGGTGGGAGCCCTAACATGTTGGAAGGTCAGGGGCTTTTGTACTGCTGGTTGTTCACTGACCTATTATTAGTCTGGATCTCATGTACAGCAGGTGGGAGCCCTAACATGTCGGAAGGTCAGGGGCTTTTGTACTGCTGATTGCTCACTGACCTATTGTTAGTCTGGATCTCATGTACAGCAGGTGGGAGCCCTAACATGTCGGAAGGTCAGGGGCTTTTGTACTGCTGGTTGCTCACTGACCTATTGTTAGTCTGGATCTCATGTACAGCAGGTGAGAGCCCTAACATGTCGGAAGGTCAGGGGCTTTTGTACTGCTGGTTGCTCACTGACCTATTGTTAGTCTGGATCTCATGTACAGCAGGTGAGAGCCCTAACATGTCGGAAGGTCAGGGGCTTTTGTACTGCTGATTGCTCACTGACCTATTGTTAGTCTGGATCTCATGTACAGCAGGTGGGAGCCCTAACATGTCGGAAGGTCAGGGGCTTTTGTACTGCTGGTTGCTCACAGATCTATTGTTAGTCTGGATCTCATGTACAGCAGGTGGGAGCCCTAACATGTCGGAAGGTCAGGGGCTTTTGTACTGCTGGTTGCTCACTGACCTATTGTTAGTCTGGATCTCATGTACAGCAGGTGAGAGCCCTAACATGTCGGAAAGTCAGGGGCTTTTGTACTGCTGCTTGCTCACTGACCTATTGTTAGTCTGGATCTCATGTACAGCAGGTGGGAGCCCTAACATGTCGGAAGGTCAGGGGCTTTTGTACTGCTGGTTGCTCACAGATCTATTGTTAGTCTGGATCTCATGTACAGCAGGTGGGAGCCCTAACACATCAGAAGATCAAGAGCTATTGCTACGATAAAAAAAAACTTACTTCGAGAGCGAAGTAGGTACAGTTAAGTATGGCCGTGATAGATAATTTTAAAATTTGGTACTATTTTAGTGAGTATTTTGTTACATTAAAGACTAGGAGACCATCGATTAATTATATTTTAGTTTCTATGTACAAACGGGAAGTTAGTTCTCGTTTAGATACAAATATGTTTGTTATTGTGAATTTAAGAATAATAATAAGTTATATTTATTTAGATAATATAACCAATAATGAATTTTGGTACAACATTTCTAAATTATTTAGGTTTAGGTTAGGTATTTTGTGTGTTATTTAGGTTAGGAATAGTTTCCTGGCTAATGGTATTATGTTGTTATAATTCTGAATTCCCTTGGACTATTGTCCAAGAGGTAGAAGTTAGTGTATTTTAAAGATAACATTGACAAAGAAAGAAACATATTGATAGAATATGTTGATATCTGTTTCCAAGGAGTTTCTTGTCCGGTTCTTCTCCTTGATTGACCTATCTTGCGAACGGACAACTAGATTTCTGATGAATTTCTGACAAGCCTAAATTGAAATAAAATATCTAGTCTTGTCTGTCTGTGCTTTACTTTATAAAACCCTGTTTCTCTACAAGATACATTCGTATAAACATTCACACACTAAATCACTAACTAGTCGCTATCCTGATGTGCAAAGCTTATAATGAATAAGCTTTAATTTGAGAAATTAGACATATAAACGTTTAAACCATTACATACCACACATATTTACACATACTTATAATTTAGGTATGTTTATCCCCAAAGTGAGAAAGAAAATCTGTTCTGGATATAATATACAGTATGTTAACTAACAGAGGGCGTTCCCGTTAACCCGAAATAGTATAGCATACATACATGCTAAAAAAAATATTTCCATTCGAAAACAAAATGTTTTAAATTTTTTTCAATATGAAAATATTCAATAAAAATTTTAAATTGACATGTAAAAGAAACACACTGTACACGCGAACATGAAAGACGGCAACGTCGCAATTTATTTATGAATGACGAGCCGCGTATGCGACGGCGATCGAAGATCTAATTGATTGATGTGTGTTGGGCAATGCAACGTTAAGTAGATACTATTCCGCGCTACTATTTTGATTTAAAACAGGAGGTTTCAAATTTATTTTTATTATAATTTCTTTTTATTCGGATTATTTTATGCTTATTTTTCTATGCTGATATTTTTATTTTAATCTATTAATGATATATATTAACGAGTTTAAGGGAACGCCCGCTGTTATTTAACATACTGTATAACAAACTATTTTTTGTGATATATATCAAAATTTACTATATAGGTATATTGCATTTAAGTACTTTTACCGACGCGTTGCTGGCATATTCGTCGTTTTTTCTGCCTTTAGACCGTAATAATTTGAATTCACCAAGTAAGTACTGCGATAAATAATAATAGTGCAACGTAAAAGTATTGAAGCTACTGTAGTTAAACGAGGAGAAAAGTGCATAAGAATTTATTCAACGTTCTTCAAGACTGTTTTTTGATCAACTGATTTTTGCACATTTTAAACAAACCCGTCATGGAACGTTGTCATATAAATTATGAATGTGACAAGGTTCTGTATACAGCCAGCATTGCGGCTCATTAAATACTTAAATAGTAGGCGTAGTTTTAGTTTAGTTATATTTCAATACGCCCCCTTAATGTGCATATTCAACTAAGGTAACAAAACAATAAGCATATAAATTAAAGTGGTATTAAAGACCAACTATAAAAAAAAAACTATGCCTAAACTACGCATGCACGCAAAGTGCTTGCCTCTAGGCAAAGCCTTAGTTAAAATATCCACGAGCATCAAGTCAGTTGGTAAGTACTTCAACTTGATGGTGTTATTGTCCTTTAATACACTTCGTATAAAGTGGTATCTGATGTCAATGTGCTTACTCCGAGAATGGAACATTGGATAACTTGTAATGTTATGTACATATTCAGATATACTTACACTTATAATTTATACTCATATTCATACTTATATATGTATCATTCATTTCCACGGTCCATAATATGCATTCCATTATTATGAGGCTCTGTTTTGATCATATTCCACTACACCAGGACTCATTTTTCTGTTCACAGATACAGTCCTCAACTTTAAGCCTAAGTTTCGGCGACTTAGTGACCCCTTAGCGTAGGAAGCCGTACCTATGCAGGACTGTATCACTTTTTCCTATCAAACACAGCACTTTTTAATTTAATACCGTTTATATTTACATTGTTACAGAACATTTTCATTATTTTGACAACATTGTTGATGATGTATCTATGACAACCTTCTCATCAAAATTCTTGTTGGTCTGCTATTTTTATTTTATAATTGTTATTCGAACTCTTTTATGGTAAAATTATTTACCGTTCCTCGTCCATATTTTCGAATATTTTAAATTTCGACCCCCAACCGTTCTCCGAGGTTTCTTTAGAAATCATCGCAGAGCAGTGGTCAGTCGAGCTCTGGCTTCCAAACAAGCCTCTTAAAAGTAGGTCTCCAGTAAACGCCGCCTCGAGAGCCCTTCTAGGGTGTTTCCTGCTGTGCCAGTCTCTATATAACTGGTGCGCCTGGAGCTGCCTGGCCCTTTGCCGCCGGAGCCCTCGACTGCTGCCGGCCTTGTGACGCCGGGGCAGTCCCTCTTCTGTAGCTGCCGCCGGTCTACCAGGGCCGTTCTTCTGTAGCTGCCGCCGGTCTACCAGGGCCGTTCTTCTGTAGCTGACGCCGGTCCACCAGGGCCGCTCCTCCGTAGCTGCCGCCGGTCCACCAGGGCCGCTCCTCTGCAGCTGCCGCCGGTCCACCAGGGCCGCTCCTCTGCAGCTGCCGCCGGTCCACCAGGGCCGCTCCTCTGCAGCTGCCGCCGGTCCACCAGGGCCGCTCGTCCGTTGCTGTCGCCGGTCCACCAGGGCCGCTCGTCCGTTGCTGTCGCCGGTCCACCAGGGCCGCTCGTCCGTTGCTGTCGCCGGTCCACCAGGGCCGCTCGTCCGTTGCTGTCGCCGGTCCACCAGGGCCGCTCGTCTGTTGCTGTCGCCGGTCCGCCAGGGCCGCTCGTCTGTTGCTGTCGCCGGTCCGCCAGGGCCACTTCTCCGTAACTGCCGCCGGTCCACCAGGGGCCGCCCTTCACCATCACCCATCAATCATTCATCTACATTATTCATTTTTATACCTCCATCTTGTCTTTTCTGTATACTTAATAAATACTGTCTCCCTCTAAAGTCTTTTCTTGTCGTTACACGACAAACTGGCTAAACAAATCGCCCCCTGATTATCTACATGTAAAGATAATGAAACATATTTACGTAACCCAATTTCAGTAAGCAAGCTGTTCAAGTAGATGCCTTCCTTCATTGATGAGGCCAAACTGATATACTCCGCCTGACAAGTCGATGTCGACACACATTTCGGTTTTGCGACTTCCATGATATGCATCCACCTCCCAACATATTAAACAACCCCCCAATCGCTATCTGCATACCCTTGCAATGATTTACCTGTCTTTGTAAATACAAGTCTATACGTTTTGGTATATTTCAGATAACGCACGTTTCGCCGCACTCCAACACTGTTCATTGGGACATTCCAAGAACTGGCTTAGTATCGCCACAGTATTTGTGATATCAGGTCTTGTACCCGTGGATAGATACAATAGGGTATTTGACTAAAAACTAATAAGTCCGTCAGATAGATTTCCAAAAAATACTAGACACGTATTTTTTCTTTTTTCATATAAACAAAAAATTAAGACGACACAGCGCGTTGAAAACTCGTGTGACGTCACTGGACGGTGCACTTTTTAGCGACAAGTGACGTTACCAGTCACCACTCGACTCACTCGAGGAAAATCTAAAAAGCGCGATATAACCGAACTCCACGCGGGCGAAGCCGCATGCGGAAAGCTAGTTTATAATATATTAATTGCTGATGGTAATGCCAGTAGATCCATGCTAATATTATAAATGCGAAAGTAACTCTGTCTGTCTGTCTGTTACGCTTTCCTGCTTAAACCTCTCAACCAATTTTGATGAATTTTGGCACAGACAATCTTTAGACCCTGAGAAAGGACATAGGCTACCTCTTATTGAAAAAAAAAAATATGCGTGATGCGCTACTCATTGGAATCATAACTATTAAATTTTGCTAATTTGTAAACTTCAGGAAAATTATTACAGTACTAGCTTTCCGCCCGCGGCTTCGCCCGCGTGGAGTTCGGTTATATCGCGCTTTTTAGATTTCCCTCGGGAACTTCAATTTTTTCCGGGATAAAATGTAGCCTATGTTCTTTCTCAGGGTCTAAAGATTGTCTGTGCCAAATTTCATCAAAATCGGTTGAGAGGTTTAAGCAGGAAAGCGTAACAGACAGACAGACAGAGTTACTTTCGCATTTATAATATTAGTATGGATAAAGTATAATAGTATTGAAATTCATAGCAAGTAGGTTGAAAAACTTAAGGTCTTTTAAGGTTTTATAACAACGAATTGTCAATACCGCGTTTTAAAATAACATAGGTACTAGCCCCGCACGATGATATTGCGATTGGCGGCCATCTTGGTGACGTAGTCGATCTCGCACCGTCGGTACCGTTCGCAAATTCAGTCCGCGCTTACCCACTTATGCACATCGTATATTTTTGTTAGCTTTTTGTTTTTGTTATCCTGTTTTATTGTTTTTCTTGAGTTTTGTTGTTTAGTTTTGTTAACTGTTACTCGTTAAAATGAGTAAGAAATTAATTAACAGTCGTGCTCGTGAATATATAATTAAAGTGGACAATTATTTTGTTAAAGAGGAAGATGACTGTAAGTTAGTTCTTGAAAGTATAAACCGTGCTAAAGAAAGTGCTTCGGACACTACTGAGGATATTTTAATACCGAAGCAACTGCTAATAGTTATCAAAAATATTTTGCAAAATTCTACCAAAGTCACGGAGCGTGTGGCATGTGCCACAGGCGTTGCAAAAAATACTGTGACGAAATTGCGCCGAGAGCGTGAGTCAGAAACAGCCAGTGCCAGCAAAATGAGAACTCCCTCTAAAGGAAAAAGACAAAAGAAGGAATATTTCGACGGGTGTCCTTAACAGCTTTAAGAAATATTATACATTCAATGTATACGGTGAGGAGAGAAATACCCACAATGCGCAGTTTTCTTAATGTAGTGAAACTACATTAAGAAAAATAATTAAATGTGTTTTAGACTACCAGTTTAAACGATGATACCAAAAAAGACTGGCTCTAATTGAAAGACCCCAAATTCAAGCGTGGAGGGCTAAATATTTACGACGTATGAAAGAAAACGACTCGCTTGGTAATAACGATAAACCCTTTATTTATCTCGACGAAACGTGGATACACGCACACTACACGGTAAAAAAATGTTGGCAAACAGCAACCGATGCCGGAGTGAGACGGAACGACAGCCCTGGCCGTCGATGGATAATAGTTCACGCGGGAAGTTAAAGCGGTTTTGTTGACAAAGCCCTTTTAATGTTTAAAGCAGACACCAAAACGGGGGATTACTATGATTATATGAATTTCACCAAGTGGCTTACAGAAAAATTAGTACCCAACATACCACGCAACTCCATAATTGTGATGGACAACGCCCCTTATCACAGTAGGGAAGAGAATAGGCCACCAAGTATGAACAATAAAAAACAGTTGATGGTTGAGTGGCTACAAGCTCACAACATCGACTTTCCCAACGACAGTACAAAACCTGAACTGTATTTATTAATTGAATGGCACAGACCGCCGAAAAATTATAAAATTGTAAATTTATTAGCTGGCAATGGCCATGAGGTCGTTAGATTACCACCCTACAACTGCGACCTCTACCCCATTGAGTACATCTGTAACCTGGTAAAGATGAGGGTGTCAGAAAAGAATGTGGAGCAGTTGGAAATTCGCATTGAAGCTCTGACGTTGGAGGCGTTGGCGTCATTAACTCCAGATGACTGGCGAAAGGAAGTCAATCATGTTAAACGGCTTGAAGAGGATTATTGGAATAAAGATCGAATAACTGACGAGTTATTTGTCATAAATACGGCAGACGACAGTGAATCGGAAACGACAGACAAAGAAAGCAGTTCTGATTCGGAAGACTATATGAGTAGGTTAAGATTGTTTTGAATTATATATAAACATACTATCCTGGTTTTATTGATAAGCTGATAGATGTAAGTAGTAATTAAAACATTACTGCTACACACTGTGGACTCTGATTCAATTCCCGCTCGCAAATTAACAGAAATGTAATTAGAAAAAAATAGTATACATGTAAGAAAGATATACGAATAAGTATATTTTTCTTACGTCTAAAAGAATTATTTCCTTGAAAATTTTAATAATGAAAGTTTGTTTGTCAGAATATGGGTGAGTAGGTATAAAGAGTGTATATAGAATAAAATTATAAAATACAAATAAACCCTTAACCCTAGCTTATTAATTTTGCATTAAACATTCTTTTGCTAGCCGTACTTTTGTGTGACAGATGACGTCACAAAGCTGTTATTGTGACAAGGTTCCATCGCAATATCATCGTGCGGGGCTTATACCTACACTAGAAACAAAACAATTTATTTGTGCCTGCTAACCACATATAATTATCATAATACTTTTTATTAAAACAACCTCTCTTTTGAATTAAACCAAAAACTCTTAAAATAAATGAACATTCAATTCCGCTTAAAACAACCATTATTTACATTAAGCTGATAAAATAAAAAGGTATTTCAACGAACAACAATCATGCTATATTTGTGAACTTCTTCCTGTGAAAATACCCGGGTCGCTTTATTAGAAGCTGTGCTTATTCGAGCCTAGAAAGCCAATGAAATTACACGCCCACGTACGCAAAGTTTACGCACACAACCAAATAATTTAATTCACAGACCTGAACAAATGGAAGCAAATTTAGTAACTGCTTACGCCGTTAGCCAAATGGCGCGGACTTCGCGACGAAGCGCGGGCCGCATGTAATGTGTGTTAGTAGTTTGCAGTAGCCGCAATAGATGGCAGTGTTATCAAACTGATTAACAAAGTCTTTCAGTTTTATGTTTGTAGAATATAAATTATTTTACTGTAGTATACATATTATAAATTACTATAGTTTTTTTTTTTAAATTATTAGGGTATGCAGTGCTTATCTGCCTCTATGGAGCGCACGCGCCTGATTTCACGCGGGCGGAGCCGCGGGCGGAAAGCTAGTATAAAAATATATTAGAAAGCAGACCATATCACGGCGTTTTGATTCAAATAATTGAGTGTACCAACGATCTCCCCCGCAATCACAACGAAAAAAAAATCTTGAAACTGATACATCTATCCCTCTGCCGGCGCGTAAATTTTTGACAGCTGAACGATTGATTCGGCTAATGATAGCAGTAAGATCTTCAGTACAGCACTAGCAAAAACAAAATTTAATTGAATCGGAAAAAAGTATAAAAGTTCAGAGGAATATTCTAACCAGCGGCAAATACATCTTTGGAGACCACAGTGAATGTAACTTGGACTAATGCACTGAAGAGAGAAAAAACATTGTTGTTAAAACTGCAGTGAAATATTTCTGAGTTGGCTTATCATTCTCGAAGTCTACTGCGTAATGTCGTACGGCATTCTGTTGTGGGGAAATGCCGCCGATATTCAAACAATATTTGTTTTGCAGAAACGAGCTGTTCGTGCAATTTATAAATTAAGTCCGAGACACTCTATCAGAGAAAAATTTAAAGAGATTAATGTACTGACCGTGCCGTCTCAATATATTTATGAAAATCTTTTGTATGCTCATAAAAATATAAAATTGTTTAAAAATACAGTGATGTCCATGATATAAATACTAGGAACAGGCACAAATTTATTGTACCTACAACAAGGCTCAAGAAAATAGGTGGCTCTTTCAGATGCCAATGTATACATTTTTACAATGGACTTCCAGAGGTGGTTCAAGATCTGAGCCTGAATAAATTCAAATCCTTCATTAAACGTAAGTTGTGTCAGAAAGCATTTTATAGTGTGAAGGATTATATTGAGGACAAAAAGGCTTGGGCTTGAGCTGCGTCCGATTTCTATACAATGATTGTTCTTTGATTTTTCCTCTTGTAGTTTTAATATGTAATTGTTTATGTTATTTATTCAAAGCCAGTATTGCACACTATGTAGCCAAGCATATTGTACGTTACGGAATTGTATCGCTGACAGAGGTGTTCGGCACTTGTACAGCTGCACAGGAGTTAAACTTTCCACAGATTCGGGAACACTGTTGGAGCTGCTGAACCTTGGACAAAACTATCTTAGCATTGTGTAGATTCAATTTCTTAGTATTGTATAATTGCATGGCAAACGTGTGAGCACAATGTACGAATGTGCTGTAAGGCATTTATTTGTTGGGTTAGTCTTTTTATTGACTTAATTGTGCTCTGGCTGTTGAGAGTATGTCATGCTCACTCAAATGTCTCGCTGATGGTGGCGTGTGTTTTGGGTCATTGGGTTCCCTTCGATATGGTTGAGCTGAATGATGCTGATCCATACGTCATGTTCGTGAACGGACGCCGTCGGAGGGGACTGGTCATCTCTTAGCTGCCACGGCGTATTTTAATTTCTGAATTGATTTTTGTATGTTTTCCATAATGGACGCTCTCAGCGTACAATACAGTATGTTAACTAACAGAGGGCGTTCCCGTTAACCCGAAATAGTATAGCATACATACATGCCAAAAAAAATATTTCCATTCGAAAACAAAATATTTAAAATTTTTTTCCAATAAGAAAATATTCAATAAAAATTTTAAATTGACATGTAAAAGAAACACACTGTACACGCGAACATGAAAGACGGCAACGTCGCAATGTATTTATACATGACGACTACTATTTTGATTTAAAACAGGAGGTTTCAAATTTATTTCCAATTAGAATTTTTTTTATTCGGATTTTTTTATGCTTATTTTTCTATGCTGATATTTTTATTTTAATCTATTAATGATATATATTAACGAGTTTAAGGGAACGCCCTCTGTTATTTAACATACTGTATATTTCTGCATCGTTCTCACGCGGTTGATTTCAACATGAATGATGTAATCAAATATTTGTAACAATAGCTTAAGAATTTAAAAGAGTGTCCATGGAGTTTCTTGCCCGTTCTTCTCCATAGGTACCTACTCTTTGGAATGGGCGACTAGCTTCATCTTATTGACTGACCGACCTTCTGACAATTCAAAAGTGCCTGTAACTGGTTTATTTGAAATAAATGATTTGATTTGATACTCTACGACTTTACCACGAACCGTGCAGAGCAGTTCAACAGCATAGTAGCAAAGACTGTAGGTGGGAAAAGCATTAAATTTTTTTTTTTTTAATCACGGACAATGGTCCTCTGGAGGGACTGAGTGCGGAAACCAAAACAATAACATAGACATAGAAGCATTAATTTTTCCCTAAAAGAATCTTACTCCGTCCATTGTCATGCCGCTGTGGTTAGTTTTAACACAGATAAACCTCAAACTACCCAGTTTAAATGTGCCTACCAGAATAAAGTGCAGGTTGTTCGGCACTGGTACAGCTACACAGGAGATAAACTTAGTATTAGCATGGGGACCCATCTAGTATAACAAACTCTCAGTTCTTATCAAAAGATAATAGATGGCAGCATAGGTTGCGGTTTAAAACTTAGCAACGATTTTAAACCTCTTACGTGCAGTTTATAGCCTTTTTTATTTTTTTTAACAATTTGAATTTACTTATTTAATGCTACTCCGTATATTTACACGTATAAATAACGTAATTAAACAAAACGGTAAATGGGCTCAGTAGTGACAATGATTTTTATTTTACACTCGGGACAATAGATGGCAGTGTACTCAATTAATCCTGTCATAACATATTTTTTTTAGGTTAAGCTAAGATGTCTTCTAACCATTATATTGCTGTTATCTTCTTTTAGAATGCGTATTTCTCGATGCACGACGCATGGATGTATACAAATGTAAAGAAAACCCTGTCCGACCCATAAGGATAATAAAGGTTAGGTAAACACTTGACCAAATATAATGTAAAATTTTACATAGGTAATCATCATAGTAACAATACTAATGAATTTTGAAATAATCCTTTTTTCCCGGGAATTAATTCCAATTTCCCCGAAATTTGGTAATTTTTAAAAAAGTGACAACACCGGTATTATTATAAGCGAATAGCGACGCGACCACGTCACAGGTGCCGCGTGCCCTGCCCCCCGCCACCCGCGGAAGGGGTTGCTTATCGCACATGTATTAAGTTACCTCTTTTTGCGAAATAATATTTATTTTTTTAGGGGGATTTTTTTTTTAAGTTTAGCCTGTCTTTGTGGGCATTAGTAGAATCAGTTATCGATACCTAACAATACCTTCACGGATCGGACAGGGTTTTCTTTACATATTGTATATGACAAAGTAGATAAGACATATATGGCGGTACTGGCCGGCCGGTCAAGCGCTCCCTGGTGGCCCTCTAGTGATCTCTTTAAGAAACTTTTTTTGCTCGACAGTCTGCCCGAATTGAGCTGGACTCATTTTGTTGTTCACCTTAAGGTATCTGTATGGAGTATTCTGTAATCTGTGGTATTAGGGAACACTGTTGGAGCTGCTGAACCTTGGACAAAACTATCTTAGCATTGTGTAGATCTAATTTCTTAGTATTATATAATTGCATGGCACACGTGTGACCACAATGTACTTGCTGTAAGGCATCTATTTGTTGGGTTAGTCTTTTTTATTGACTTGTGCTCTGGCTGTTGAGAGTATGTCATGCTCACTCAAATGTCTCGCTGGTGGTGACGTGTGTGTTGGGTCATTAGGTTCCTTTCAATATGGTTGAGTTGAATGATGCTGATCCATACGTCATGTTTGTGAACGGACGCCGTCAGAGGGGACTGGTCATCTCTTAGCTGCCACGGCGTATTTTAATTTCTGAATTAATTTTTGTGTGTTTTCCATAATGGACGCTCTCAGCGTACAATATATTTCTGCATCGTTCTCACACGGATGATTTCAGCATGAATGATGTAATCAAATATTTGTAACAATAGCTTGAAATTTTAAAAGAGTGTCCATGGAGTTTCTTGCCCGTTCTTCTCCATAGGTACCTACTCTTTGGAATGGGCGACTAGCTTCATCTTATTGACTGACCGACCTTCTGACAATTCAAAAGTGCCTGTAACTGGTTTATTTGAAATTAATGCTTTGATTTTGATTTGATTTTTTTATTTTGTCACTCTACACTCCGCAAATACATCCGTGTGCTGTCCATCTACTATGAGCCTTAATCGTTTAGAGATAAAGTTGAAAATCTGACAAATTGTAGTAGCTTGATGTGCTGTCGTCTGTTCTATTATCACTACAATTACTATCATATAACCTTACCTGTGTCTGGATTATTTTCAATTATGTGCACCAATTGCTGTGCTGCTTCCTTCACGGACATAAATTTTGGCTCCATGTACTGGCGGATTTTCTTTGTTAATGAATCTTCAGTAGGTTCTTTTACCTTGATATCTGAGTTTAAACAAAAAAAAAAAAAAAACAAATATACACAACAAAACAAGGTCACACAATAAATAATAATTAACAGAATCTATGGATAATCTTAATCCTAAATTATTTACGAATTTATAGCTTAAAATCTTTTGTTTCCACAAAAAGTTCATATACACAGTGCCACCGTCATTATACAATATGTTAAGAAAACCCTGTCCGACCCGTAAGGATAATAAAGGTTAGGTAAACACATGGCCAAATAAAATATGAAATTTTACATAATCATCATAGTAACAATATTATTGAATTTTGAAATTATCTTTTTTTCCCGCGAACTTCCCAAAATTAGGTAAATTTTTAAAATGTGACAACACCATTTTCGGCGGT
This sequence comes from Sesamia nonagrioides, assembly GCA_017933935.1. Taxonomy (NCBI): domain Eukaryota; kingdom Metazoa; phylum Arthropoda; class Insecta; order Lepidoptera; family Noctuidae; genus Sesamia; species Sesamia nonagrioides. The sequence continues at coordinate 20,759 of JADWQK010002186.1, forward strand.
ATCATCGTTTGATTTATTGTTGGATATTAAATGTATAAATTTATGTTCAATATTTGGCGGCCGCGTTTGTGATGCCGGCGCGCGGCGAGTTTGTCGGTGTCCTCAAAGGAAAATGTAGGTGAAACTAGGGATGTACTATTTTTTGCGTAATAACGTTTTTTATCGCTATTAATCGAAACTTGTATCTGGTTGAAGGATTTGTTGTAAAAACACAGATTACCCAATGGTAAAAGTACTTTTGTTTGTTTATCGATCAATTACTAATTAAAACATTATTATAACACAAGTATTAGTAAACAGAAACGAGAAAGACTTATGAAACACAATTTTAGTAAAGTTTTACAAATATTTTATCGGTCAATATCATCGATATTGAGACAGAAACTGAAATTAAAACTGGCATGATTTTCATTTACAGCAGTGTACCTCGCTAATTTGAGTTTTGTAAAAGTTCTAAACAATTCCATGCGATGTTGAATCGAGAATAAGAATGAGAAACTACAATACTAAATCGATACCAAAAATAGACGAGTATCAATCGATAAAAAAAACAGTATTTTGATTACTTACACATCTCTACCAAAGCGTGCCCGGCGTAGGTACCTATTCTTATAAAATAAAAATAATTTTTACTTTAAATTATTAGTTGCGCATAAACATTGCTGGTGTACACTATTCGTGTATTGTGTGATCATGTCGTTTTCTAACGTAGAGTAATGTAACATGCTGATGGAGGTAGTAACTGTAATTAGCTGTGTTGTGATAAGGTGTTAGACGATTTGGAAGTGGGTACTTATCGGTCAATGCACGAGGGTTCCAGCATGACGGTGCCTCACGATATTTTTGCCGACCTGTACGTGAGTACATTATCATTATTGTCCATTATCAGTTCGGCGAGCAGTGGATTGGTAGGGGCCAACTGTGGCCAGCGCGGATCTGACACCACTTGATTTTTATTTGTGTGCATGTCCGTGCTAATCTCGTGCGACGAAATATGGAACATCTCCGCCACAGCAATTGTGCTCATCCAATGAAATGATACATTTGGAGAGTCAGACGACCTTCCTACTTAAAAAAAAATTCTTTTCTCGAGCTGCCTAAGTATCATTGTTTCTTTCGAGAGTCGATAAACGTGAACAAGCTACCTATACCTACAAGCATGAGGTCAACTGCGGTCATGACCTGTGCCTGTGTTGCCATGAAATTACCTATTTATTTTATTTAAGTTATTTATTTTTTAGGGGGTATTTTTTTTTTAAGTTTAGCCAGGTTTTGCAGGCATTAGTAGAATCAGTTATCGATACCTAACAATACCTTCACGGATCGGACAGGGTTTTCTTAACATATTGTATACGTATAGGTATTAAAATTTAAAAAAAAAAAAAATTCATTTTGAAGCATATTGCTAATCCACTGCTCCATATGTTCGAAAAAACGTTTCTGATGAGCAACTTAAATGCAATGAATTTTGTTGAATTGTCAAAATGAAACCCATTGCTACTAATTATGTTACGTATGTAATTACCCTGCTGGATACAAACTGAAAAATACACAGCTCATTTTGGAAAGCAGTGTTATTTTTTTTGGATATTAATTTTTTTTTGTTGCCAGCAAGGTCTTTTACGCAACGGAACTTGGATTAGGGCATGCAAAATTGCAAATACCGCCGGGGAGGACACGGCGCGGAAGAATTTAGACTCCCGCGGCCCCACGCGCGCTCGTGATAGAAGAGACACCGGGGTGGTTTTAGTCAGTAAAAGTCTGACAGACCCCGTCGCCCACCCTAGGGCGGCGGACATCCTATGAGGATTTCCACCCCGAAAAGAAAATAAGGGAATGCAAATACCGTAAAAAAAATCTGTAATAGAAATATTTTCACCGGTAAACCGGTACACTGTTCAGGCCCCTCGTTTGTGGAATGCATTGCCAATGAAAATAAAACGTGCGCGTAAACGTTGCAGTAATTCACGAGACTTGTAAAGGAACACTACATAAAGATCGCGCCAAACATCTAGTCCGCTCTGAAGTTGCTTCGTGCAATTGTATTGCAGGTGTATTTATACATATATTTAAATATATATTGGTATGCCCTTGGTATGTATATACCCTTTTTGTTACACGTTGTATATATAAATATATATATTTAAATAGTATGCGCAAATGCACAAATGCGGGAAGCAACTTCAGAGCGGACTAGATGTTTGGCGCGATCTATACTTGTCGTTATGATCTTGTTCCACAAACACTTTTCGCTCATTTATTTATTTACTTGTTATGTTCAGTATCTATGTATTTATTTATGTATATGTATGTATTTGTGTATCTACCTTAGTATATTGTAGTAATAATATTTGCACCAACGACAGTCCCATTTGTGGTTCGGGAGAATCTATCCATTCTTCGGTTGCCTGGAAGAGATCGCATTAGCGATAAGGCCGCCCATTGTATGTTTTTTGTGTCGAATGTTTTTATTCGATGTTTGATTGGTGTACAATAAAGAATATATAAATAAATAATTAAACAATACCTAATTTTTGTACTTTTTTCAAAAACATATAACAATATGATTGGGTAGTCTTACAGCAGCAAATAAATAAGTATACAAGGTACATTGGTAGTAAACATGTTAAATATTGCTTAAAATGAGCATAGGAACCAATGATATATAATATTAACAGATATGATATGTTCTAACAAACTAACCGGAATAAATGTGCGTTCGGAGCAGCAGCACACACGTGCAAATTTTTTATTCTGCGTACATTTTACACGTTGATAGAGTGTGAGTGAGATGGGGCGCAATCTAAAGCATAGAGAAGAAAAAGATGGCTAGTGTGTGTCATTTGCGCTTAAATGAAAACAGCAACAAGTTGGCTAAAGAATAATAAAAATACAGATAGGAAATATAACAGAGTTAACGGTAACTGGTAATTTCGTAGGTGGTAGTGTAGTAGGTGCTCAATAGGTGCATATATTTTTTTTTATGAAAAGTTTTACACTTCAATCAAGTATTACAAAACTTTAATGCTTGTCATTGAAGTTTTGTAATACTTGATTAAAATGTATTTAATATTTTGTGACTTTTAGTAAAGGAAACCTAATGCAATAAAATACACAATTATAAACCATTGTAATTAGTGAAATTAATTCGGTTTAATCTATACTTACTATATTTCAAATAATATTTTAATTTTACAAATGTAAATCATTATGCAAACATTGTGTATACAGGGTTATAGGTACATCATCGACCTTTTCATCGTCCTACTGCTGGGAACAGGTCTCCTCTCATACAGAGAAGGATTGAGCGTAATCACCACGCTTGCTCAATGCGGGTTGGCGATTTCAGACTAAGGTCCGTATTACAGAACGTTACTCAAGCATTTATCTGTGCTTAAGCATTACTTAAAACTAGTTTTAACCAATCAAATGGCTTGAAACGAGACTTAAGTAGAGCTTGAGTTTTGAGTGACGTTCTGTAATACGGACCTTAAAGTCCAGGTTATAGGTTAAGTCGACCTAAATCCTTTAAGAGGTGGTAGTTTCCATCATTTCTGACTGATTTGACAATGGAACACCATACCCCAAACTTAACCGTTCTCAAGTTATAGGACTTTGAAGATTTTTCTATAAAAAATCCAGATTTTTTGTCTATTGTCCCCATTTTTTATTGTTTTGTATCTCTAATGTTTTTGTATTTTTTGTGTAGCAGAATAGTTAGTTCATTATCTTAAATACAAAAACTGCAAGTAACTCTACCAACTGAGTCGTATAATACGACTATATACGACTCGTATTAGACGACTGATTGTTAAAAAAAGAAATATATTTGTGAAAAGTTTTTTAATCTTTGTAAGATATTGTAAAAAATAGTCTATGACAGTTGTGCTGCAGATGTGCTTAAAAATATCCAACCTATAACCCTATATATTTCTATATGCTAGGCTAATTGGTGTGAGCGTAGGAAATATTTATTTATATTATTATATACTTGGGAGTGTGCGAGGAAATTGCATGACTTAATTCCCCCATCGGACGACCCGTCGTACGGCAAGTTTCCACCCTTATGTTGTTAACACCACTACGATCCGGACGAAGCGTTTCGCCTCCTCCTTTATACCGCGTACATCGAGGGACTGGAACAGTTTGCCAGCGGCGGTGTTTCCGTCGGACTATAATTTGAGTGTCATCAAGGCTAGAGTGAATAGGCTCTTAATAAACTAGTGCGCTTTACCATCAAAGACTGCGTCACTGCTTACCATCAGGCAGGATTGCTGTCAAGCGCTTGTTTATAATGTATAAAAAAAAATTTCATGTTCATTTAATATCGACTCACACTTTGCCATTTTAAAATTTCATGTCATTTGACTCTATTACTTAGCAACGCAAAATAAACACGTAATTTTATAAATGTTTTACTTAACTGTTGCAATAACATTTTCATAAATAATATTAAACAGAACTATAATTGTAGGTATAAAAGTCACCATAAACATTATCGCTTCTGTGCAACTAATCTATGTCTAATGCCTTCGCGTCTTTTTCACACTCGCAAGAAATCCAATTAGCTCTCTCTTTTTTTACTTACTATGGCAACCTAAGCATCATTTGTAAGAATGTTTGACAAAATAATCGAAACTATATTATTTATCTAAATATTTTGAAATAATTACTTATGATATGTGATTCCATGACTTTTGTTGGTTTTTCTAAAATAATTCCTGCATTTACGCATTACACAAAACGCCATTTTGAATGCGGAAAAGATTTTCTTAGCCACCGAAGACACACGCGCGTACGGAACGAGAGTATCGAGAGTGACTAAAGCGAGATACTGGACTTACCTTCTTTTGTACGCTTCATTTTCAGTGCGCTAGTGACTTATCTACCTTAGTTTAATATTATATCAATGATAGGAACACAATTTTTTAAAAACATGACCTTTCCTTCTGAGCATTCAAGCGTAAATATCGCACATTTATATTAATTTCGACAATTTGCATTTTCAAAACGCAGCCAGCCTACGGACGCTGGTAAATCTACATCCAGCACGTGGAGGGCCCGGAAAATTTCCGTGTAGCTTCCATCCTATCCTTCCATTCCATCCATGCGATCTTTAGTGTCAAATAGGTATACTGGCTTGCACCAGTTCTCTTTAGCCAAGGAGAGCGGAGAGTGAATCCCTTCTCAACTGCGACCAATTTTCGATGCATTTCCACGTCGGTTTTTAGGAAATATTCCCCGAGATTGCATATCTCGCGATTGTGGAGGGTCTTAGCATTTAAAAAATCTCGCCTTTCACATTTTCGCGGGGTATACAGCCTCATAACTGATGACAGTAGGTTATGCAATCTATTTGTATTCAGCAGCGTACGGACCCTCCTATCCAGGGCGTCGAATTCTGTCTTAGTCCATTTAAGTATGCCGAAAGAGTACATTAAAACCGGCATGATCCAACCGTTGAAGACGCGCACCTTATTTCTGCCTGATAGAAGACTATTTATTACTTTTTTTAGGCGGCCGAAGAAGCGTTTCTTCAGCGATTGCTTCATATCAGCGTTTCTTCAGCGATTGCTTCATATCAGTAACATTGATACCCAATGGTTCCGACATACCCAATATTTATAGGTTTCAAATGCAGAGAGCGCTCTAAGGTTTATGGAACCCGTGAGTTAGGTTCCCATGGATTCCGCAATCTCTCCTCGCTTTACATGCATGACCACACATTTTCCACACCAAATTCCACCCTGATAACGCTACTGAAAGTTTCAGTAATTTTCAGTAGCTCCTCAGTTTTTGGGAGCAAAAAGTTTTAAGTCATTCATGTAAAGGAGGTGCGATATAACCTAACCACCTCTCCTCAGCCGATAGCGAGATAGCCTAGACGTGTATTCTCAAGCAGTGTGCTTAGAGGATTCATGGCTAAGCAAAACCAAAGTGAACTCAAACTATCGCCCTAAAATAGACCTCGCTCGATCCTTATCGGATCGCTTTTCATATGAATATCTCGATATCCAGGATAGCGGGGGACCGTCCTCCATTAGCCATACACGTCATCAGGATGGTGTGCAGAGTTGAATCAACTTTATAAAACTTCAGTACCTGCATGAGTCATGTATGTGGCACCAATTCATAGGCCTTATTATAAATCTATCCAATATGTCGATAGATCCTTTCGGCAACGACGAACTTGTTGGGTAATGGCCATGTTATTAAGGAGTAGTTCCTTAGCACCACGGGAGCCGCTCTTGCATCCATTTTGAGAGGCAGACACTATGAGTTGCTGTCAATTTGTTTGTTAATTTTAAGTTTCAAAGAGGATGAACTTTATAGATCGTCGGTAAACAAGTGATCGGCCTATAAGTTTTGGGTTCCGTGATGCTACCTGATTTATCGAATAGGTGGGTTACTCTAGTTGTTAGGAACTGAGGTAGCAAAGCAGACTCAAGCGGGCGTGCAACCTTGAAAACCATTTGATAAAAAAAAAGTGATCGACAGGCACCAACCAGATACTGCGCCATAATTAACACATGGCATTATCATCCAGTATGTAGGTACGTATCATCCACACCTTGGTTTGGTCGTTCCCAGCAACTATTAACCTACCTTTGTCGTTGTACAGTATAGTTATACAAACTAATGAATGACACGAAACGTCACAAACGTTTACGTCAAAGCTACTGTCAAGAGTCAAACATAATAATTAATGTAGTTTAATGGAAAGTTTGACGTAAGCGTGAATACATGAACAATGTTGCCCAAAAACATAAAACCGGTAAACTACTGGTTTTATATTTTTTTACCAGTAATTTTATAATTACCAAAAAAAGGCGATTTACCGCTGAAAATGAAAACCGGTAAAACACTATTGCATGCCCTAGTCGAATCATCCCCGGAGTTGCAGAAGACATGAGAAAATTCTATAAGTGCAGCTAAAGAAAAGGCACCAGAGGAACTAGAGGTACAATTAGTAGGTAACATATACGCACGGAAATCGGGGAAATACGAGGGAAGACGCGTGTTTGCTCACCTGACATAACCAGACTGAATTATCTGCAAATACCCTCGAGTGAGATACATGACATGCCTTCCCCCCGAAATGGATCACCATTGTACTCTTCTTTCTTCAATGCCCCCACTAAATGTCTATTGTTCGTAATACACTAAATCACTTATAACTTTACACACTAAATGCTTAATCCTATTAGTTTTAGTTCTACATCAAGGTCTTAACACTATTGTTCATTTTCGGAGTCTATTATTCCCCAAGACTGTTGGGAATCTTCTAATTCAGAAACCTCTTCTTCTCCAGACAGATCACAGGCAACCTTCTTGCTGGCTGACTGTTCAGGTGATTCTGATAAAACCCTTTTATTCCTTTTTGCAGTATTAGTTCCATATTGTGAACTTTCCCGTATTTCAATGTCTTGTGGCCCTGATACTCCAATAATTTCAGCCCACTTCGATTGTGATGGGAGTGACACATAGTCTTCTTCCTCATCATCTTCGTATAATCCATTTCTTGTCTCCTTTTGTTCCTTATCTTCTTTCCTCCCCCCAAAGCTATGTATCTGGTTGATGTGTCTCTTCAAAAGTTTACCATTCCATCTTACTAAATATCTACAAACTCCAACTTTTTTCTCTACTACTCCTTTTAGCCACTGTGGTCCACCGCTATAATTTTTTACATAAACAGTTTGTCCGACTTCCAATGTTCTTAATTTTGTGTTTTCATTATTTTCTATTTCTTCCAACATAGGCTTATCTTTTGAAGTGAGAGGATTTAAATAATCGAATTTAGTCCGGAACCGTCTGTTATTCAGTAGTTCTGCTGGTGTTTTATCATTTACGCTATTTGGTGTAGTACGTAAGCCATATAAAATTTTGGGAAGTTTTACTTGCCATGGTTCAGAGGAATGTTTCTTGAGTTTATTTTTGATGGTTTGAACTGTTCGCTCCGCTTGCCCATTGGATGCTGGATGATATGGTGCCACTAGAACATGCCTAATACCATTCCTCTTGCAATAGTTCTGGAATTCTTCTGAGATGAAACTTCTGCCATTGTCACTTATAAGGGTATCAGGCAACCCTTGCTCCGAAAATATTTCTCGCAATATTTTTATTAATGTTGTGCTGCTCATATCTGGAACAATTTTGACTTCTGGCCATTTTGAGAAAGAATCTATAACTATAAGAAATGTTTTTCCTTGAAATGGACCAGCATAATCCATATGGAGTCTAGACCATGGTCTATCTGTTCTTATCCAGCGGTGTGTAACTTTAGTAGGCATACTCCTGTTTTCTGCACATATTTCACAGTTTTTTATCATATTTTCAATATGTTTATCAATGGATGGCCACCAGAAGTAACTTCTTGCCATTGCTTTAGTGATAACAATTCCATCATGATTTGTATGTAACTCTTCCAAAACTTTGTCTCTCATGTTCTCTGGTAGAACTACTCTGCTTCCCCACAAAATGCAATTTTTAAAAATAGATAATTCTTCCCTTTTCTGTCCATATGCTTTGAACTTATCATCTATTTTGCTTGGCCAGCCATTGCGCGTCCAATATAAAACTTTACTCAATATGGGGTCTTTTGATGTAATTCTTGCTACTTCCTGTGCTGTAAATTCTAACTCTATTGGTGTTTCTTCTATCAATAGCACTCCTGAGTACTCTTCCTCCCTTTTTCCTGTATCTGCCGATGGCCAGCGGCTTAAAGCATCAGCGTTTCCCAATTTCTTCCCTTGTACATACTCTATTGTATAGTTATATGAGTTTAGTAAAAGGGCCCATCTTAGCATTCTAGGAGAGATTATATTAGGTATGGGACGTTTAGGGTCAAATAACCCCAGTAATGGTTTATGATCTGTCTTTATATTGACTTTTCTGCCACTTATAAACTGATGAAATTTCTTAAGCCCAAATATTATTGCCGCTGCCTCTTTATCTACCTGAGCATACTTTCTTTCATGTTTATTCATAGTCCTTGATGCAAATATAATGGGTCTTATACTGCCATCTTCCATTTCATGTTCTAATACAGCTCCTAGTCCATATTGAGAAGCATCACATGATAATATCAATTTTTCTTTAAGTCATAATGTACCAGAGTATCTTTGCTTGTCAACATTTTCCTTAATCTTTCGAAAACTTTTTCATGTGTCGTAGTCCATTGCCAAGGTATTTATATACCAAGTGGACGGCCTCTTGATAAGATAAGAAACGATACGGGAAAGGTTCTCTAACCTTATGTTTACATGGTAGGAAGTTATGAATTATTCCAATACATATGATACCAGAAACCGCAGTTTCAAACTGAAATCAATACAACACTAGCAAAAAGCCAGCTGATCGGGGTCATTGAACAGTTCATCAATAAAAACAAACCTCTTACTACTGGTATTTCTTCAAACAGTGGATAAAGGGTTCCGGATGTTTATTTTTCTTAACATTTTTTTTTTTCGGAAAAATAATTTTACGTACAAATAAGTTTTTTCTACAAAAGCTAATTTTATGTTTGTGAACAACAAACCAAGTCATAAAATAGAGCGAGTGCGTGCGCTGGAAATCGAAAAACGTCTAGCGGCTTTAGTCACCTACGTAAAACAATAAAAAAACGCAATTTATTTTATAAATGAGTAAACTTATCTAACAAATCGATAGAACCGAGTTGGGTTGGTAACTCTCTCTCATCTAAAGCGCATTTCCCGGTTGTATCCGCGGCTTTCGCTTTGGAGCCCGGGATCCGCCTCCAGTCCAACCGGGTTCGGCTGAATACCAGTATTTTACATGGAGCGAGTGCCATCTAACCTCCACAATCCAGTTACTGGTTAATAAGACTGGTTGTCTCACAGATCTACGAATGACAGCCGAGACCAACGGCTTAACTAACGTGTTTTCCGAAGCACGGAGGATACACACACACACACCCAAAGCTGGAACAACTACTTGTAGGTCATACAAATATTTGTTCCGCGCGGGAATCGAACTCGCGACACGCTGTGCAACAGTCAATCGCTTAACCACTACGTCAATCGTGCAGTCAACTACCTGCCATTCACTCAGTAGCTACTCAATCCTACTTCCTACTAATAAAATGCGAAAGTTTGTAAAAATGTTTGGATCAATGGATGGATGTATCCATACATACATTCTTACAAATTTTCGCATTTAAATACTAGCTGCTCCCCGCGGATTCACCCGCGTAAGTTTCGATTCCCTGGGAATATCGAGATAAAAAGTGTCCTTTATGTTAATCCTGGTTATAAACCATATCTTTGCCAAATTTTATCCAAATCAGTTCAGTAGTTTTTGAGAATCGAGTTGGTAACTACAACACACTAAATAATACCCAATCTATTAACTACATTCCTATAAATTTCCTTACGTAACTAATTCTTTTCATGTCGGTTGCCATTTGCCATACATAGGTACTCATCATCATTTCATCCACCCAGTGTTAATTCTGTGCTTAACCGTCCGATCTATTTCGCCATCGTTTTGCACGAGTGAACCGAGATACCGAAAGTCGGAGCAGATTGGTAGGAGTGCGCCATCAAGGGCTATGGCTCCAGAAGTGGAGAGACCGCCGAAATCGCAGAACATATATTCGGTTTTGGTTCTGCTGATTTTCAAGCCAACATTCTCCAGCTTCTGTTGCCATTTCTCCAATCTGCTCTGGATCTCAGGTCCATCTTCACCGACAAGAACAATGTCATCGGCGAACAGCATGCACCAGGGTGCCTCCTCCTGGATGTCCGACGTAAGAGCGTCCATAATCAACAGGAAGAGGTACGGACTTAAAGCCGATCCCTGGTGCAAGCCTACCGCCACACTGAACTCGTCGGTATTGCCAGCAGCCGACCGGACGTAGGTACGAGATCGACTGTACATAGCACGAATTAACTCTACATACTTCCCAGGCAAACCTTTCTCTTTCAGGGCCCACCACAGCACATCACGAGGTACCCTATCATACGCTTTCTCCAGATCAATGAACACCATGTGCAAGTTCTTGTGTGCACGTCTGTACTTCTCGCACACTTGGCGGAGTGCAAAAGTGGCGTCCATTGTTCCTCGACCTGGCATAAACCCAAACTGGTTTGGGGTAATCTCACTCTCCTCTCGCAATCTTTTCTCAATCACTTTCTCCCATACCTTCATACTATGTGACATGAGCTTTATCCCTCGATAGTTGTTACAGTCCTGTACATCACCTTTATTCTTAAAGATGGGCACTAGTGAACTATTGCACCATTCTTGTGGGATCTCTCCTTCATGCAACAACTTATTGAAGAATAAAGTCAGCCACATACATCCATCTCCTTTTAAACACTTCCATACTTCTACTGGTATATCATCGGGGCCCATAGCTTTTCCATTTTTCATACCTTGAACTGCTATTCTTACTTCATCCATGCTAATTTCTCTTACTAAACCCATATTCTCTTGTACCTCTTTGAGCACGCCACTCCATTTATTCTCTTCGTTCATTAGCTTTTCAAAATAAACCTTCCATCGCTCTTTTATTTCGTCATCCCTGGACAGAACCTTACCAGCATCGTCTTTCATACATTTGATATTACTTATATCTCTCGTTCTCCTTTCTCTTGCTTTTGTAATCCGGTAGAGCTCCTTCTGGCCTCTAGGGCTGTCCAGTGAGTCATACAACTTCTCCTGCGCCTTAGCCCTCGAAACTGCTACCGCCTTTTTTGCCTTCCTCTTCCATTCATTATAAATCTTCATCTTGTCCTCTTTTAAACTATCATTCCCGTTTTCTACACCTTGCCATTCTTTAATAATACATAGGTATATAGTAATACATAGGTACTCAGTTTATGAAAAATTAATTACTTAGATAAACGTGCGAAAGAGACTACGAAAAAGGATTTCATATCTGTTCAAATGAACCCAAAATATCATTTCTAAACAACTTATGCGTGTCCTAGTACAAAAAAGGTCCCCGTGAGTTCCGTAGATAAATTAAATTTTAGTTAGTCTTTGCGTATTTACTTCTGCGACATAAAAGTTTTTGCCTTTTGCAAAAATATTATAGCTTAAAACTCAGCAGTAGATAGATAGAGTACAGTAGTTTTTGAGAATCGAGTTGGTAACTACAACACACTAAATAATACCCAATCTATTAACTACATTCCTATAAATTTCCTTACGTAACTAATTCTTTTCATGTCGGTTGCCATTTGCCATACATAGGTAGGTACTTAGTTTATGAAAAATTAATTACCTAAATAAACGTGCGAAAGAGACTACGAAAAAGGATTTCATATCTGTTCAAATGAACCCAAAATATCATTTCTAAACAACTTATGTGTGTCCTAGTACAAAAAAGGTCCCCATGAGTTCCGTAGATAAATTAAATTTTAGTTAGTCTTTGCGTATTTACTTCTGCGACATAAAAGTTTTTTGCCTTTTGCAAAAATATTATAGCTTAAAACTCAGCAGTAGATAGATAGAGTACAGTACAGTCTTAATTTACCTTTTCAAAATAAATAAAAAATACGCAAATGTACTAGGAGTGCAACAGATACGAGGATTGTTATCGCTAAATTAAACAGCGGTTCCTCAATCACAGAACCCTAATTGAATGTCCTAGCTCAAACATATGAAATTGAATACGATAAAATATTATCTCTCAGTCGCGTACGCCGACGGCGTGCATTTTGTGAGAGAGATGACAATATTTCCGTTATTTTTATCCGTTATTCCACACATATATTACTGTTGTGTGAGTGACTTTTGAACGCGCCGAAAGCAATCATGTTGAACATGATAAAATATTGTGTCTCGGTCGCGCGCGCCGTCTGCGTGAATATTTTAAAAGAGATGACAATGTTTTGTTCCATTTGTCTACTATCTTTGGCGAAATATTTGAAAACGCCGAAAGTGAAATTAAGTACCTAAATAAATAAAGTTCAATTTTTCATAATTCCTATTAGTTCAGTACACTACTAAGAATCGAACTTGGAAGTCGCGTGCGCGCTCTGCGATTTTTGTGTTGTGAACTTGTGACGTGTGTACAATCATGGCGTTAAGCAATACTGAATACTTTGAGATGATCATGTGTATCGGAAGACAGGACGGTAATGTGCGAGCTGCTCGCGAACTTTATCGTCAGCGATTTATCGATGGTAGGGCAGAAGGTTAGCGTCGACAGCTCCCTTCAGTGGCGTGTTTCCATAGAATGGTACATCGTCTGCACCAAACTGGTTCTTTTCACGCTCCTGGATTAGGGGGTCGCCCGAACACTACCGATCCAGATTTAGAGGAACCCGTACTCGAACATTTCGAAAATAACCCACGTACTAGTACTCGGCGAGCTGCATTAGCGCTGGGTGCGTCTAACCATATGCAAGTATGGCGAGTGTTGAACAATGACGGGCAGCACCCATACCACTTCCGTCGCACCCAGGAACTGACACCTGCAGATTTTTTGCCTCGCGTGACCTTCTGCGAGTGGTACTGCGGTCAGGTAGCAGCTTCGCCAGATTTTGGCTCAAGAGTACTGTGGAAAGATGAAGCGTCATTCACGAGAGCAGGGATAAGCAACATACACAATGACCATGTTTGGTCTCACGCCAAGCCGCATGCTTCTACGGAATCGTCGTTTCAACACCAATGGCGACTAAACGTGTGGGCTGGTATTGCGGGAGAAATTGTCGTAGGACCAATTTTTTTGCCGCACAGCCTAAACGGTCAAAATTATTTACATTTTTTAACCAACGAATTGGACGATGCTCTCGCAGATAGCCTATCAATTTTAGGTTACGCTAATCTCGTGATGGGCAACAATTTAATCTTCCAACACGATGGCGCTCCAGCACACTATGCACGTGATGTTCGGGAGCATTTAGATATGCGTTTTCGTCAGTGGATTGGGCGCGGTAGCAGACATGTACCTTGGCCACCGCGATCTCCAGACCTAACTCCATTAGACTTCTTTTTGTGGGGGTATATTAAAAACATAGTGTACGCAATGCCGTGTGACACAGCAGAGCAAATGAGAGAGCGAATCGAAGCCGCTTTCAGGACAGTGACACCAGACATGCTACGGAATGTCCAGGTGTCGATACACAAACGAGCGACCTTGTGTGTACAGTACCAAGGGCGTCACATCGAACCACATCTCTAAAAAATGTAAGTTAATTAAATTATTATTTTTAATTTTCATATTTATTTTGCTGATTGTTCGGACTATGTTAAGCTATTTTTGAGGCAAAATTTAAGTAGGCAGGTAGGTACAAAGTACCGGGCGGGCCACTGTCAGCATCTCATGGACGCGCGCGTCGCAGCCGTGCGTTTCAACAATAGGTAGGCAGATAGGTACTAGGCGATCAGATTTACAGAAGAAATGTTTTGTAATATTAGCAAGTGACTTGGAATGTTGTTGACCCTCCGTAGTGTTGTTACACGTTTGTTAATATTTGAATTCAAGAATCATGTGATACCAAGGATACCAAGAATTTGGTATCAATTCTTCGAGTAATTTATTTTGAGCTGAAACTTTGTGTAGAGTTTCTATACCACCTATAATCTTCAGGGGTTCTTGATGTATATACCCTTTTTGTTACACGCTGTATAAGGGTTCCGCTATTGTGGCCTTGTGTGGCAAGAATCGATCATAGAAGTTAACTAATCCCAAGAATGCTTGTAGCTCTTTTAGATTACGTGGTGCCGCCGTTTTCTCAATTTCATAAATTTTATCTTCACATGGATGTATCCCATCCTCGTCGCCAATAACATATACGCACGGAAATCGGGGAAATACGGGGGAACACGCGTGTTTGCTCACCTGACATAACCAGACTGAATTATCTGCAAATACCCTCGAGTGAGATACATGACAGTAGGTAAAATTACATGTGGTTTACAAGCAACCTACGCAACCTACCACCCAATAGGTAATATTAAAAAATAATTATCCCTTTTCACCATGCAAAATAGAATCACAGATCTTCAAAGGTAACAGAATTTAAGGATCATTAGATTTTGATATAAACAAATGTACATAAATAAATAAATAATTGTTATTACTTGCCTAGTAAACAAAGAGTGTGTAAATTTCTTGAGAAATTTGCAACAATTTTCTCAAAGAAACTATCTGGTTTCCATGTATCCGTCCAGTAAGGTATTGAAACCGTTTCTCCAAAATTATACAACTGTAATCCACAACAGCTTACAGCATTCATTATAGAAGCATTATGAACAATCTGAAAGTTAATAAAAAATGTTAAGTTATTGTTGTTCCTTAATCACTGTTCTTATTTACACTTGTTCTGAGGTTTACTGGTACAGAATTCGATTCTAGGTTATACTTGCCTGTGCATTATCTATCTTATTATTTACTAGCTTTCCGCCTGCGTAAAGTTCTAAAGGTTATATCGCGTTTTTTAGATTTCCCTCGGGAACATCAAATTTTTCCAGGATAAAAGGTAGCCTATGTCCTTTCTCAGGGTATAAAGATTGTCTGTGCCAAATTTCATCAAAATCGGTTGAGAGGTTTAAGCAGGAAAGCGTGACAGACAGACAGACAGAGTAACTTTGGCATTTATAGTATTAGTATGGAGTTTTAAAAAAAAGGTATAAAGGCTTGCTTAATGCTTTATATTAATTTTGATTGTGTTATCTATAAAAGGTGTTATTTTTACAAAACCATTAGTATAAAACACAATATCACAATTTTTTTAGCTTTAATTATGAATTTGGTTTGTATGACAATAAATTGAGTACTTGTATTATCAATAAATTTTGGTTGGCCCTTCAAAAGGGTTCTTGACCACTATTCCCCATACAAAATGGAGAAGAATAGGCAAGACACTCCACCATTTTGCTACCTGAGTTTTTACACCAAACTGTTTAGCTCGCAGCAACATATCAGTGTGGGTTGTGGCTCCCAAAGGATCACCAACAACCAGTAAGGCGACTTCAGTATTCTTAGCTTCTAATAAAATGTCGTCAATTGCACCCTCACATAATTCACGATCTGCTAGCACCAATGGTCGACCATAATAATCTTCCTGAAATTACGTTTCTTATAATAAAACCAGCCAGTTCTTTAAGTAATCAGAATCACACACAAATTTATATGATAAATATGTACCAAAACATCTTTTCCAACAGTGAGTATTGAAGTATAACCTTCCAACAAAACTTTGTCACATTTTCGAATAATTTCCAAGCCTTTTACAGTAACGTCCTTGGCGTCACCTAATCCTAAACCTATTAAATAGAACATACTTTCATAAAATAATGATTATTAATACTTTGTAAATAATTATTATGAAGTAAAAAGAAGATGTACAGCCGGCGTAGCAGCAAATAGCACAACCAGTAATGACAAATGACTGAAACTACTGAAAGTCTGAAAGTGAAATCTGAATGACACTTGACAAGTTTGAAGTTTCTGACAGGACTAGGACCACAGTCTAAGGTGCGTATTCCAGAACGAAACTCGAGCATTGATCTCTGCTTATGCATTACTTAAAACTAGTTTCAACCAATCAAATGGCTTGAAACGAGACTTAAGTAGAGCTTGAGTTTTGAGTGACGTTCTGTAATACGGACCTAAGAATCCATACAGTCGTCCGACGAAGACGTCTAGACAGAGCAATCGTGCTCACAACGCGGGTAAGCGGCACCCGAGCTGCGAACAAAACGATGTTCGTAGCTCGGTATCTATCATTAAGGGCTAACACGTGTTTGTTTTTTTATTTGTTTTATAATTTGAAATTAGTGTCAATTTTGAATATGATTGGGGTGCTTGTAACGAAGAAGCCATCCTTTTTGACATCCAAAATGGCGTACGTCATTTTTTTTTATAATTTAATATGGGTGTCAATTGAGTAAATATAATTGTGGTGCTTGTTACGAAAAAGCTATCCTTTCTGAAATCCAAGATGGCGGATGCCAATTTGTAATTAAATGTATATTAATATGAGGCTGTTAATTCCGAGGTCGATTGAGGTGCTGGTTACGAAAATGCCATCTAAATAACTTAAATCTGTCTCGAGTTGTTCCCTTAGTAAAAATAGCAAATTAATTAAATATAATACAGCTATCGATGTTGATCTGCAATAAAGAAATAATTTCATAAATATTGTTTATTTGAGACAACCCTGGCCGATACATTACTGTCTAGACGATGTCGGCGTCGACCTACTGTATGATTTTTAAACTGTGCTAGGACCATACTATGAGAGATTTTTTTTTTAATTTCTACATGACCATAGATTTTTTGTGGTACTCTTCTTTCCGTACTTTTGAAAGGAAGAGGCAAAGGCATAGTACGTCATACAGCCTAGTCTTCATTATGTTTTTTCTTGAGTTTCATAACCTAATTTATCCTAACTTATACTAAACTATCTCCTTTCGTTTCCTGCGTGTGGCCGAGAAGGAGGAAGTTTGGGTGAGGTCATGATGTGGCCACTATGCTACAATATTTCACTGTTCTTTATAAATTATTCACTGAATGCATTTTTTACTATATAAATCACGGGCTTTTATTTAGTAAACAACACTATAAATAATTTAAAAAGTCCAATGAAAAATGAGCGTGACACTCATCTTGACATTCCCGCCAAACTCCTGACCCATATCTCCAACATCAAAAGACACGTTCCAGCTAAAACACTACGAATTAAGACGTTATAAATTAATTTCATGGTGTATGGGTAGAAGTACATACCAATTCCATAGTTAAATCCTACGTCAACCGTCATGTCATTGTCTGTTGTTAAGATCAAAGAAATTATACTAAAAGAATTCTTACGAGAGTTGTTTATATTTAAACAACAACATTCAAAAATAAACCTATAGCCTACTCCATAAAGCTTATATTGCCATAAAGCTTACGCATAAATACCTAAAGTTCCGCATGAGAGGCATCGAAAGACCCCTGTGTCCCTTTCCCGCAGACTGCCAGTGTGAAATGAAACTACTATTTGGTAACTTTGATACATGAACTTCATACACTCGTTTTGTTATTTACGCTGATATACAATATTATATCAGTGACTCGTGATTGTTTAAGCATTAAAATAAGTAACTGCTTAGCTCAACATTTAATCAATGCATTTATTGTGATCAATAAATAAACAATATTAGAAACAAAAAAACAATATTAGCAGATAGTATGAACTATTAAATGGCAACACCGATGACATATTGGGTTAAATAATCAATATGGTCGATGGAATTTTTTTTGTGTAGGTTGAGTATAATGTTCTGTAAAAAAGACAAGACAGCTGAACAAAGAACATCTTCCTTTTTTAAGTTTGTTAAAAAAGAGAAAAGACTTACTAGAAACAAATTGTATATTTTCTTGAAAATTTTTATACCTAATATGTCCTAAAGAAAATGTAACAAACAGCGTATCAGTGTAGGTATGTCAACTATCTGTATTAGCTATACTTACCTTACACTTTTACAAAAAAATTAACCTACTTGAATAACTAACCTAACCATTTTATTTTTATTATTTTTTCGCCAAGCAATTCGTCGTTTTCCGGCATGATATTTGGTGAAGCCGTACGGAAGACGCGTCTGAGCAGTTGTGTTGCGAAGTGTGCCGGGTACGGTGCGCCAAATGTTGTTGTGTCGGAGGTTTGGTCTCCAGATCAATCTCCCTCTGGCGCAGCATCGTTGGTCGTGTTGTTGGGTTCAACATTGCATCACCTCGCTCAACTGTCGTCATCCTTCCTATTCCTAAGTTTTTTAAGTGAATAGGCTTAATAAACTACTGCGCTTTACCATCAACGATTGCATCACTGCTTAGCATCAGGCGGGATTACAGTCAAGCACTAGTTTATAATAATTAAAAAAAAAATAAACTAGCGCTTGACCGCAATCCCGCTTGATGGTAAGCAGTGACGCAATCGTTGATGGTAAAGCGCACTAGTTTATTAAGAGCATATTCACTCTAGCCTTAGAAACATCGCCGGCTGGCAAATTGCTCCAGTACCTCGATGTACGCGGTATAAAGGACGAGGCGAAACGCTTCGTCCGGTTCGATATTTATTGATTGTTGATGAACATAATTTTCTTGCAGTGTTCCAAGTGATGATGGAATTCGAGAATAATGGCATGAAGTTATTCCATATGAACCAACAACTAAAACAAGGTTTTATACATTTGCGGTATGACGGTTGACAATTTTTTGTTTTTCAAAGTGTATTGTATTTGTTACGACTGTAGCGATGGTCGCAGTCGCTACAATACAACAATAACACAAAGGATTGCCCAACTATTGACGTCCCTACGATTGATGACTTTCCGCGAAAGGGTGCACAATAAATCACACCAGTGTCAAACAAGGATCTTGGAAAACAAAGTGCGTATGTAAGACAAAGAGCGTGGGTCCTGACAGCCTCAGCGAGGGTGTCGCACATCTGTTGGTTAACCCATTGTTCGTTGGAGAAAGTTCCGCGGACGACGCGATTCTGTTAACCCATTGTGCGCCGCCGGAGAAAGCGCGCTGACCATACCGAACCGCCTTGCACGTGGACCGAAGGCGCGGGCCCGGTCCACCGGCCAATCAGGCGGCACGTTCTCCCACGATCAACAAATCAGCATCAAGAACGCCCGAGCAGTCAGCCCCACTCCGGTTTAGAGATAGCTGTATTATTGTTTAGTATTTAAGCTTGTGCATAGCTCGTAAGACATCACATTAACACATTATCATATTATCACACATTATTATCAGACATTTTACATTGTAACATAGTCGCGTCTCTCCTCTTGTAATTAGGTAGTTCATAGCATACATTGTACTCTAGACTTACGTGCAATATACAACGTTCAATCTAATCGCGTTTTAATTACATAACACGCCCTACGCGCTAAACGTCTGTTACACTTTATATAAATAAATGTGTTGCTTTCTTGAACATGCCTTCTTTTTTTTTTATTATATTACGCAGCATAGCGCGCCGTGTCGTCCACTTATCACAACGGTGTGTGCTAGTATTATTATACTCTTTGGTGCGTGAGGGCACCCGAATTGAGGCGCGTGGGCGTGGGTATGACTTGCGTTCCAAGCGCGTCTATTAAGTCAACGTACTGAAAACCTTATTCACTAAATTAATTTTGCATTTTATATAAATCAATATTGCCTTTTACAGCATGTAATATAATAAATATTTTTGAAGATATTACAGAGACACAGGTCCGTATTATAGAACGTCACTCAAAACTCAAGCTCTACATAAGTCTCGTTTCAAGCCAATTGATTGGTTGAAACTAGTTTTAAGTAATGTTTAAGCAGAGATCAATGCTTGAGTTTCCTTCTGGAATACGCACCTTAAAGTCTGCGGCGCACAGGGGCAACGCGAGCCTGTAACTGCCTCTATGTATGTTTAAATCCATAAAACTAAGTAACGGGATGCGCTTTTCTATAATAGATAGAGTGATTCAAGATAAAGTTATATATACCTAATATAATACATTTATTCAAGCGAAGCCGGGTCGGGTCGCTAGTATACAATATAAATAAAGTTCATGTTTTATTTTGTAGCTACCTCTTACTATTATTAGATTTTTACTAAAAAAAATTCTTGAAGTTTATTAAATGTCCCAATTTTCTTATGAACTGTGTACACCCTACTAGAAAGGGACACTCACACAGGGGTCCTTCGTGCGTTTCTCTTTCTAGGAACGCAGCTTTCTAGGTATTTATACAAATTCTTTGCATATCAGCAAATCTTTTAATACATTTTCTGTGACTGCATTTTCACAAGTAATATATACGAGTCATTTTTTAAAAGTGATTTAAAAATATTATCAAAACTAAAATCAAAACTGACTGCAATTTCTTTTTAAAAATCATCAGCCAGACCAGAGACAATAATAAAATTCAACCTCAACATTGTCAACGTCACATTTAATAGATTTTACTATCTGTGCTATTCTTCCGTGAATAATACGGAATCGGAAATATTAATGTTTGATTTAATTTTATGTTTTAATTTTTTTGAAGTCATAGGTTTAAGTTCAAAATTCGATTATTATGTTTTGCTATTGTCATAAATTAAAATCATGATATCTAGAAAAGGTCAAAAAGCTGTCAACGAGGGTGTGGTTGGAAAATATATAAAGAAAGATACTCCTCCAGATTTACCCAGTGAGTTAGCCCAACTGGAGACTGGAACGTTATGCTGACAATACTTTCTTTTCATTGTATTCTAATAATTAAATTAATCCTTAGAAGAATTTGTTGTTGAAGTTTGCACTTACTATAGTATTCTTTCAGTAATAAATGTGTGGACAACTGGTCACAATAAAAGACCTCGAAGTCAACCTTTCGGCGCGAATGATGCTGTCTCGCAAAGCCATGAGAATAAATTTGGTAAGGCACAAACTATGAGTGGGCATGCAGGAAAATATACACCCAGTGAGTCAGTACCAAATTTAGCACACAGGTAATAAATAGCAAATAATTTTGTAATTAATAATAACAAGTTTATGTCTACTACTCAACTTTGTTTCTCATGTTCATTTTGTTGCAGGTTTGCCAGTTTATCCACTAGTGACTCAGCCAGCACATCAAACAGCTACAATTCTCAGTATCTGTTAGATTCAAATTTGGTAATAATTTTTTTAGAGTTATGTGTTGGAAAATGTTGACTAAATATGAACTAAATATTTTAATACTAAGGTTTGGTTTATAGGCTTCTCATACAACTTTAAATGAAAGAGACGACTCATTTAGCAGGCAAACTAGCTACAGGTATTACAGACAGCAACAACAAGAAGATCCAATATACCAGAATCAACAACAGGTATCTACATTAGCCTATCAAATGTCAATAAAAGGGACACAATTAACAATTTATTCTTGTGAGTCACCCTAAGTCTTATTTTCCTTGTGAATAAGTGAAAAGTCAACAAAACTCATAAATATGAAGTTAAAATAGCAAATATTTAATTAAACCTCTCATAAATTCTCTATTTACACTCTTAAAAATATTACTGTGCAGTTAGCACTCTAGTGATGATGCCTCTTTTTGTGATCCTTAATTAATTCCTATTTTGGGTTCTGGAAATCTTTTATAGCTTAGTAACTGTGACTGACTTTTAGGTAGTGGACTTCACATGCTTTTGTGATACCCTTACTGGGCACTTTGGTCACAGTTCTGACCTAATCGAAGGTTCCACAGCAAAGTTACTACAACCAATTAGAAAAAAGATTTTAAATGTCCATTACTTAAAAAATCTTTTTAAAATTAGGTCTAAAAGATTTTAGAAGTTCATTTAAAATTTCTGCATTGACAGCTTATTACTCCACTATTTAACTACTAAATTATAATATTCATTACTACTTACCAGGTTCAACAACAAAAACAACAACAATATGGATCAAGGGAATCCAGCATGCCGAGATTGTCTTCCAATATGAGCTTAACACCAAGACTGCATTCCCCTTCTCCACATTCATTACATCTTCAAAATTATACAGATTGTAAGTTATATGTGTGTGATATGCTGGTTAAACAACACTTCATTGGTAATCTGCAACAATATGGGATTTCATACATTCGTCCAAAAAAGTCACTCTTTCACTGTTATAAGGTCGCTTTTGAAATTTAATGTTTCTGACAGTTATCATTTATTTAGATAAGTAGGTATTCAATCCAATTTTTCAGTTTAAAGATTAAATGAACGATATTTATCAACTAGACAAACTGTGACATATCTTTTAACCGATTCTGTGCGGATGATGCTGCACAGGCACCATGTCAAATCTATTGCATATAGGGTATGGTGCCCGAGAGGACACAAAACAAAAACATAAAAAACTCTGCTAAAACGACTTTTCTCAAAAGAGGTCCGTAAATAAAAGTGTCTTTATTTGTCATCCATATCATGCCCACAGTATTTCGTTAATTAGCAGACTTTGGGGGTGGTAAACCAAGTTGTCGAGCCACATTGAGTTTTGACTTCTGACCAAGGAATATATTTAATTTTTTTTCTGTGTAACTCTACAACAAAATAAGAAATAAAACTAAATTGACATTATTATCCAAATAAAATACTTCATAATTATGTAATCATTTGTCGGTACAAGTAGAATATTTTTGATTCATTAGAAACGGACTTCCCATTCAGTTATATGTTCTTTACTACAGTGTTTTGTATACAAACAATTTACCATCAAAATAGCGGATTTAAAATTGTTTCCTTACAAAACACTGGGATATATAAATAAGTGTCACCTCACTGCAAACTCAAATGGTATGTGAACATATTCTATGTAATAATGCATAAAGGTTTACAATACCTGGTTAAATTAGTTATTTACCTTCCATTTCCATAAAAACACACAGATCGTCACTTTTAAAAAGCACTGAACGAATTTACTGACCGCTTACGTTCGATACACAATCGCTAATGACTCTTTAACAAGTGGAAACACGAGAAAACGCTAAAACTTAGGCCGTTGCCTCGAATCTTGCGGGCAGCGGGGCGGCGCACGGTGGGCTGAAATCGGCAAGTGGGGGCTTAAGGATTCAAATGAGTATTTTTGAGTTTTGTATACTAATACAAATATTTTTTGTTATTTGTAATTTTTTTATACCTAGTACTTCGAGTTATGGACCCCTAAACTTTGTATGAAATGTTTATCGGTTTTTGGTTTAATCTGACACGTCTTATTGTTGTATAACAGAAATATGTACTTATAGCAAAAAATCAAATTATTGGTAGGCATTCTAAACCACCCTTATGATGTTAGTTATTTTTCACGATACTCACACCACTCATAAGACGTCATTTGTTTTTATCAATAGCGCGGTGTACCCTCATTAGCGCGTCGTCCAACATTAGCGCGTCGTCCAATGAGCGCAGCGAAAAAAAATGACACGGTTACATTTGAAAAACAACTACCCTCAGTACGTTGTTACACATCGTAATAAACGCACTATCCTATCTCACATTTTCGAAATACTATTACTATTTATTACGTAAAAATGTTCGATTTGGTGTCAAATATTGATATTGTTGTGCTATTAAAGGAAAGTGGAAGTTTTAAAAATAATAATGTTTTATATAGTGCTATTAAATCTAGATTAGTCCCCAATGTGTTAAGTGATGAAAACGATAAAGCTTTAAAAGCGTTTTGTGCAAAATATTGCTATAATCTGCAAAGGAGATGGCAAAATGCTCATAGTAAAGAGGAAATGTTTAGTAAAAATAATAACGAATAGTTATCGTCGGAAATAATTTGGCTTGATTTCATTGCAAGTGCATTTGAAAGATACCAAGACTGTTCCTAGTTCATCACGTGTACATGAATCTCCAGCAAAAGTGTCTACTGCCACGTCAACGAATGTAAATCCAAGAAAATCATTTTGTGAATTAGGACCTAAGCAAAAAAAGAGACGTACGGAACATATTCATACAACTATGACTACAGAGGAAATATCTCATGCATGTATTATAAAATTACGAGAGGATGGTAATCAAGGAATAGCTGAAATCCTCGAACACCTACTTAAAAATCCACAGGATGTACATAAAGTAAAAGATAGTCTTTTAGAAAAAAATGAAAAACCTAAATTTACTCCAGATGAAGCTTTGGGACTTGTTTTGTCCCTTAAATTAACAAAGTGGCAATACAATACTTTAAGAATAAGTATCAAAGAGAAAAATGTCGACATGTTCCCTTCCTACTGCAAGGTGCAAAATGCAAAACAAGACAGTTTTTTTTTTTTTTTTTTTTAAATATTATAAACCAGCGCTTGACCGCAATCCTGCCTGATGGTAAGCAGTGACGCAATCGTTGATGGTAAAGCGCACTAGTTTATTAAGAGCCTATTCACTCTTGCCTTGAAGACACTCATATTGTAGTCCGACGGAAACACCGCCGCGGGCAAATTGTTCCAGTCCCTCGACCCCTCGACTGCTACCCGCCAAAAGATGATATCACCTTAACAGATACAACTGCTAGAATAACATTGCAGCCTATATTAGATGTAACCGCCAAAAGGATATTCAAAGCAATCAATATTGATAGCACAAACTGTAAGAAGTTGACAATGATAAGCAAATGGGGAATAGATGGTGCTTCGAATCAAGCAAACTACAAGCAAAAAATGACAACGGATGACAAAGAGGACAGTGCTTCGACAGATAATTCAAGTATTTTTATAGGTAGTTTAGTACCAATAAAAGTTGTTTCCGAGGAACAAATTATCTGGGAAAACGACTCCCCAAATTCAGCGTTTTGGTGTCGACCAATATTTTTCAAGTTTGAAAAAGAGAACAAAGCAACGATTTTAAGAGAGAAATCGAAATTGAAACGGAGATAAGTGAATTGAAGGAAACAGAAATTGGCGAAATAAAAGTCTCACATTCATTATTGCTTACCACCATGATAGATGGTACAGCAACATCAATCCTCTGTGAAACTTCAGCTCAACGATATAAAGCTGTTCCTACAGAAATGAATAACTTGTCTTTGTTATTGACTAAAAACATTGATACCGACTTGTACAAATATGGTTTATCATCGCTACATATATGGATACGTTTTATGGAATGCATTCTTCACATAGCCTATAGACTAGATTTTAAAACATGGGTTGCAAAAGGTGAAAACAAAGTTTCAGGACGCTCTTAAAAATCAAACAGGGCTTTTAATCGATGTTGTAAAGCAAGGGCATGGAACTACTAATGACGGGAATACCGCTCGAAGATTTTTCTCAAATACAGAGATTGCTGCTGTAATTACTGGTGTCGATGAAAACTTAATAAAACGGTTTTCAATCATTTTAGAAACAATATCTTCAGGCCATAAAATTGACACAGTGAAATTTAAGGAATATGCGGAAGCCACCTTAAAATTATACGTGGATTTATATGACTGGTTTCACATGCCGTCTAGTGTGCATAAAGTTCTGGTTCATGGAGCAGCTATCATTGAAAACTTTGGATTAATTCCGATTGGAAAGTTATCGGAAGAAGCGGCTGAATCCAGAAATAAAGACTTTAGGCGATATCGCCAATACCATTCAAGAAAATTTTGCAGAAGAGCTAATAATGAGGATATTTTGAATAATTTAATTATTAGTTCAGATCCTTATATTTCATCAAAACGTCATAAAATTATACGGAAACACAAACCATTTTCAGAAGAAGCGAAAACCATGCTTCTGTTGCTTCCAACATTTGAGGATGATGAGCGGGAAAATATAGAATTTGTAAATGTGGAACATTTAGACAACGAATCTGAATCAGAATCTGATAAAATTGCGTAAGTGATAGTTTTGTGAGTGCGTGTGTGAGTGAGAGTGTGCGTATGAGTGGATTAGGTCTCCTGGGGACACCACTGATAAAAAAACGCGCTTAGTTCTCTACCTCAAGGGTAGTGCGGAAAAGGGAATGAAAATCAATTTCCTCCAAAATCGAAGCAAGTGATATATTGGATAATTTGCCTAAAAAATAGCACAGTCGAATACCAAAAGCCGTTTCTTGAGAACTTTTGAGAATTAAAAGTTATTCACATAAAATAAAATTTCTTCATACAAAAATAAATTAAAATCGTTATAACTTTAAAAATATTAGGTATATACAAAAATCGAAAAGAGGAAAAATGTCTTGTATTTAGTGGTAGATTGCAAATCCGTTATTATTTTCTGATAAATTGCTCATCAATTTTCGTGAATCCCTAAGTCTATGGAAGCTTGATTTCAGCCCATCGTGCGGCGGCGCGGGTGCCGAGCGGGCATCGAAGACCCGTTCTCGAAACTAGCGGGTAGATCGCGCGTCACTATAGCCGCGTAGTGTTGTGTTCACGATTGTGTCGACGAGATATTTGTTTTTATTCGCGAAAGAAATGTCTGAACAATGGCAGCAACATCTTTTTGATTCAAATTTATTCCTAACGGTCGATCACCGCTCGCTGCCCGCAAGATTCGAGCGCGAGAAGTACACCGCTCGCTACCGAACCGGTCCGTTTGATTTTACGCATAAGATCCCGCCGCTCACTCGCCGCCGCCACCACCGCCGCCCCGCTGCCCGCAAGATTCGAGGCAGCGGCCTTACAATTCATGGCGGATGATTCCCCAGGGGAATCATCAAAGTCTCTGGCGCTTGGTGCCCAGAGGCATCACGGAATTATTGTTTGACGCCAGGTACTACAGATTGCTAAAAAGACCTCCGCACGGAAACGGTTAATCATAACAGGCTTGTTTAAAAAAAAAAAAAAACATTAAAATCTTTTTTACAAAAAAACAACCGACTTCTCAAAACCACTACAAAGTGAAAAATAACTAATTTCGGAAGTCGGTGTCTTTGGTTTTGTATACATATTCGTTTTTGACACCGACTTCCGAAATTAGTTATTTTTCACTTTGTAGTGGTTTTGAGAAGTCGGTTGTTTTTTTGTAAAAAAGTTTTTATTTTACACTTTTTAGTTATTAAAAGTACTATGTATTTAGTTGCATCCGGTCAGACTAGAAGCTGACGCAAATGTAGTTGGGAAACGACGTAATTTTGTTTACTTTAATTTTTACCCGTAAGTATTCCCTCAACTGCCTATGGTCTTCATCATTAAATTTACTGCAGACCATTATTTTTACCCAATGGGTGCAAAGGTCTCATCAATATAAATGAATTAAGTCCACAAAGTAGCTACTGTAAACCGTTGAGGAGTTCTCGGAACTGGCCTTTGTCTTCCTCATCAGAGCTTTTATGACAGTCACAACCCATCTAGGTGTAAAGTTCTTATCAATACAAATTAATCGAGCCCAAACACAAGGTAGCTGCTGTGAATTGTTGAGGAGTTCCTTCGACTGTCTCCCGGCTCCATCATCAGATCTACTCCAGACCTTTATTAAATTGTAGTGCTTTGAAATACTTAATGAAAATGTTAAGAAATACACTAGTCGCTCCTGCAATTTTTGAAAGTTTTCCTTGTTTTCTCTGGTCTTCCACCATCAAACCCTGATATCCTTATCATGGGACCACCTTGGGAACGTCTTCTTTCCAACAGAAAAAGAATTATCAAAATCGGTTCATAAACGACGAAGTTATGCGCGAACAAACATAAAAAAAAAAGCATATATACGGTCGAATTGAGTAACCTCCTCCTTTTTGAAGTCGGTTAAAAAAAGAAACATTTTTTTTGTACGTTTCCAATATATGACGCTTAGGCTTAGGACTTAGATGCTTAAGTTTTTTTTACCCTTTTCTGTCCCATTAACACTCATCATCGCCTAGTCTTTCCCAATTATCTTGGGATAAGGTTCTGCCTGACTGCACGGTTAGCGCAGTAGTCAAGCTATTTACTGTTGCGCTGCTTGTCGAGGGTTCGATTCCCGCACGGAACTAATATTTGTATGACCTACAAGTTGTTGTTCCGGGTCTGGATGTTTGTGTATGTGAGTTTATATGTTTGTATACGCACCCACGATACAGGAGAAATTCCTAGTGTGAGGCAAAGCTTAAAAAAAAAAAATTAAGGCCACATAATGTGTCATGCTTCAGAAAGCTCTTTGCATTGCCAAAAATAATACAAAGGGTATGGTATGTTTCAGGGTAGATCATATATGCACAGCAAGAATAATAATGGTCCTTAAATGCTCCCATGAGGAACTCTAAATTTATTTTCCCTAGACCCAGATAAATATTTCACCTCATGTTTTACTTTGCCGCATATTCTAGAGATTTTCGTATATTGATGATGTCCGCTTAAGTACTTTATTCTTCTTTTTATGGAGTGGTTTAACTATTGTGATTATAAGACTCTGCGAATGTTTCAGAGGATATCTTTGCGTTAATAAAGTGGCTTAAAGGGTTAGCTTTAGTAGAAGATGCTATAGTGTTTGTCTTCTTGTTCTTGAAATATATGTTCACCCTTGTCTTGAGGGGAGTTTGAATGAATTGGAAGATTTTTTTTTATTTGCTTTGGAAATCTTTACAACGTGTAACATAAAGGGTATATACATAACAAAGGCATGGCATCTTTACACGATATCAAACGATATTGGAAGGGTTTTTTAATCCTATATCTTTATGTTAGGAAGTTATGAGGAAAAACATCGCCTGTGATAGGCTACTGTCATACTAGTCGCATAGAGATATTGAAGACATTTATCGGATTTTGGCAAGTAACGTGACGGGTAACGAGTAGTTATTAACGTATGTAGTGTGCTGCCACGTTTGTTATGATTTGATTTTAAGAAACACACGAAACCGAAAATTTGGTACCAATTTTTTGAGTATTTTATTTTGAGTTGAAACCCTTCCGATATCGTTTGATATCATCTAAAGATGCCATGACCTTGGTATGTATATACCCTTTTTGTTACACGTTGTATATGTAGTATTTTTGTTTTCATAGAATTATTGTAAATTAGTGACTTTTGGTGGTATGTACGAGTACACACAGAATATTGCAAGTTTTTGTTTTGTGTCATAAACATTTTGTCCCACTCAGTGCCGTAACTAAGGCGGTGCCAGCAGTGCCCAGGTACAGGGCGCAGACCCTGGAGGGGCGCAGAAATGACTTTATCTCATGCATGATAGCTAAGCCTGGTTAGAACATTTTTCAGGGGCGCAGTTTTGAAAGCTCGCACCGGGTGCATAGAAGGCTAGTTACGGCACTGGTCCCACTGTTTGCAATATTTTTTCTTACCTACCTACTTTTCAGTGGTTTTGTAGCTAGTTTCTTCTTTATATGAAACCAAGTCTATAATATCTCTTATGTTTCCATAGGCTCAAGGCCTTAGGTATTTAGCATTAACTGTTTTTGTACCTACATAGAAATATACTCATCTGTCTTTTACTTAGGTATATATTTTTATGGTTCTAGCATACGCCACAGCAAGCCAGTCGTCACCAATATACTCCAATTGTGTGAGTACATCAGTTCTACCCTACAATAAATCACACGGAAGTAAAATTATTAGTGGCTCTCAAGGTCAGTGTTTAAAAATTTTACCTACATTTTTTGTTCACTTTATATCTGGACTTTGATTCCAAAAGATCATTAAATAATTATGTTGACACATAGTTTTTTTTTATAAAGTGGTAATGGAATTGGTCCGTCATTTACTTGGTCGGTCCAAGTAAATGACGGACAAATGACAGGTTCCGTAATCGGTATTACTTAGGATGAACATGTATGCCTTCATAATCAATATTGATTTTATGCTCCATAAAAATATTTTATAGTAATCTCGGAGATAGATCATATATCAATACCTACTGAAATACTAAGATTCGTAATCATCAGAAAAACTACATTGTAGTGTAGTTTTTCTACAGAACATTTTTAAGTTCTGTTTGTCAATCCGTTAAAAGAAAAAAGTTAACTCACTTTAGTTGATTACCATATACTTACACAATAAAATAGTTTCTCAAAAATATTGAAAATACACTTTTCTACCTACCTATGTTTGATTTAATTTAACTCAATGTGTAACTTCAAACATTGTAGGTTCTGATGAATGTGAGCTTCCGCTGCCTCCTGGGTGGTCAGCAGACCGGACTCTTCGCGGACGCCGGTACTACATGGACCACAACACGCAAACTACCCACTGGACCCACCCACTGGAAAGTGTACCGCAACCGTGGCAAAGAGTTTCTACACCACACCATGGAGTATATTACTTTAAGTAAGTTGTATAATTTGGTGTGCTTAGTGTGAGTTTTATTTTTATGTTAACGCGAGCGGGATTTTTATGACATTTGACGCTCTAAGGGTCAATTCACACATACCACAACCACACCACAACGACGCCACGTGGTCGGGCGTATATTTTGTATTGAAAATGAATATTACAATTCACACGTACCACATTTTGCCGTTGTTATCGACCACCTGTGTAATACGACTACATCGCAACTACGCCGCGACGGCAACGCTACCACCGGCGGCGGCACCACGGCCACATCGCCACGACAGCGACAACTCAACCACATCGACATTTTGTCGCTACCACCACACAACTGCAAAAATCCGCTGCGACACTATCTACACGTAACCACAGCTTGACCACATTTTGTCGCTGCGACGAGATGTGGTTGTGGTACGTGTGAATTGACACTAAATCGGCAGCACCAAGCGTCGGTCTTGGAGCGGCTTAATCACAGCGCCGACTAACGTAAAATAAACTCGCACTAGGTATACTGAATGTGAGCCGGTCCAGTAATCTAACATAAACCATAATCAATAACACAACGTACGGATGACAGCAGGTAAAACTACCCCAGACTGTCAAATATTCCCAATCAACCTCGAGTTTTAATGCTTTAGAGGTGCTGTCGTCTGTAAATCATGATTTTAATTTAAAATTTGTTATTAACATGTAGTTGTTGGAAACGTTGGAAATTCTAATTTGATATGCGGGTTTAATTTCAAGATAGAGACAGATTTTGACCTACTATTTTGCCAGATAGTAAAAATTTCATCTCCTATTTAAAATCAACACTCAACCAGAGTGTCAAAATCAAGTGGTCAAAATCTGGTTGATAATAATAAAGTTATGAAAAGGACATGAGCAGCCCGTTCACCACACACTGACACTGCTGCAGCAACTACCTTCGTAACTGCCTGACCGTGATGCTATTATAGTGACATCAATAAAACAATGAAAATACTTAAAACGTTGTAGGTATACTGAGACTACATTCGCTTGCACATTCGCGACCCTGGTTAACATCGGCGAATCTTAACACCGCAATGCAGGATTCAACACGAATGCTACAACGCCATCTATTGGCGCATTAGTGAACTAATAATTCAAACAGGACATCATTCATTTCGCACCCAAAAACCAAAGTGGAAGCTAGAAAAAAGAATCATATGAGAAATATGTTTAGAGGGGTGACGAAATAATGGACTGTATTTTTAAGGGACTGGTATATTGCCGTTGATTACAAATTCTATGTATAACAAAATCCCGGACAAACAATGATTACTTTAAAACGAGGTGTGTGTCGCGGCGGGGTCCGTTGAAGCGAGTGGTGAGGTCCGAGCGGTCCGCTCACTCGGTGTCTCGGTCGTGTCCCCCGCCCGCGCCCCGCTCCCGCTGCTGATGAAGACTGCTCACGCCGCTGGCGCGTGCAGACCGATGTTGGGTCTCATTCCCAACATGCTGCCCGGGTTTGAAGTCTTGACTTCAAAGATCTGGAAGGGGGCAGATATTATTAAAGGCCCTTCTTATGGTGCCCGTTTTTGTTTTTATTTCAGCAACTCTTGAAATGCCGTCGCTGCCGGGGTACACCTGTATGACCCTTCCCAAGGCCCAGAGTAAGGGAGGAAGGCTTCTGTCCTTTATGAGGACGAGTGAGCCCAGCCTCAGCTCTGTCTTCCCTGACCGCCATTTCATCTTCTGCTGGAGGAGGACAACATACTCCTGCGAGAATCGCTGCCAGAAATGTTGCTTGAGGTGCTCGATTCTTCTGTATCGATCCAGGCAATTAATGTTGGCAGCGATTCTCGCACACACACCTCGTTTTAAATTAATCATTGTTTGTCCGGGATTTTGTTATACATAGAATTTGTAATCAACGGCAATATACCAGTCCCTTAAAAATACAGTCCATTATTTCGTCACCCCTCTAAACATTGATCCGGCTCGAAGGACCAATGTTTAGAGGGGTGACGAAATAATGGACTGTATTTTTAAGGGACTGGTATATTGCCGTTGATTACAAATGGCGCGTGCTGATCAAATCCTGGAGCACAAGCGTAGGGTAGCTAACTTTTCGGTATTCTGTAGGTTGCATTTTATTTTATTACTTTTGGAAAATTTACAGCTTATCAGACACAATAGATAATATACAGTATGTTAAATAACAGAGGGCGTTCCCTTAAACTCGTTAATATATATCATTAATAGATTAAAATAAAAATATCAGCATAGAAAAATAAGCATAAAATAATCCGAATAAAAAGAAATTATAATTGAAAATAAATTTGAAACCTCCTGTTTTAAATCAAAATAGTTGCGCGGAATAGTATCTACCTAACGTTGCATTGCCCAACACACATCAACCAACACACATCAATCAATTAGATCTTAGATCGCCGCCGCATACGCGGCTCGTCATTCATAAATAAATTGCGACTTTGCCGTCTTTCATGTTCACGTGTACAGTGTGTTTCTTTTACATGTCAATTTAAAATTTTTATTGAATATTTTCATATTGAAAAAATTTTAAAACATTTTGTTTTCGAATGGAAATATTTTTTTTAGCATGTATGTATGCTATACTATTTCGGGTTAACGGGAACGCCCTCTGTTAGTTAACATACTGTATAAGGGTCGACCAAGATAGATTTTTCATTCTTGGCCGAGACCGAGACCGAGTATAGACAGAGCGTAAAAAAAATATTTTAACGCTGTAAACTTTTTAATACAGTACTATTTGTTTAATGATTTTTTTTTATTAATCAAAGTTAAATAACATTATAATAAAAAAGCAATTTTGCGGCATTTCCTCCCTTTAAAGAGTGACGCCTCTCGTCATACAATTGTCCAGCTTTGCTAATCAGCTGTGCACTTGCTATGCTAGTTGGCGGCGGGGTGGCCTATAAGGTGACGCAGACCAATACTCAAAAATATTAGCATTTCTTTGCAATCTTGGCTCTCTAAGAAAGCTTTCTAGCGCTATTTCGATCACAGAGCTTGAACTGTATTCTTCGTTAGTGGTCATTGGCTCGTCTTCCAACTCTATGGAGTACCACTTTAAGACGTTGTTCTTTCCGAATGAAATGGGCAGTAAAACGCAGCAGCGAACAATTTTTTGTACGATTTGACCATATATCAGTAGTAAAACTTATCCAATCAGCTTCCATTAACAGAGATACTACTTTGGCTTGAACCTTTTCATATGTTTCAGGCATGAACTGACTGCGAAAGTATTTTCGGACTTCAATTTGTAACGTTTTGGCTTAGATGGATCAGCGAAATTCAAACGTTTAAATCCTTCACCCGACACTGTAGCTTATGGCTGCATGTCCACAATTATAATAATAATTCATTTATTTCGGATCATTCCATATTTGTTAGTACAATTTTGAACTTATAAACTAGTGATAATAACGCAAAAAATATTACAAAATTACATTCCACCAACGCGCGCAGGATAGTATTGGGACAGTCGCGCGTGCGGCGTAAAATAGAAGCGCACCGTTTGCGCATGATGGCCGCAAAGCCGTCCGTGCCAGCCTCCGCAAACATTGCCGAGGCGCTGCAGTAGCGCGGCGGTCCCATCAGCACCCGGAACGCATTATTATATTGAATGCGCAGATCGCTGTATGTGCGCTGCGTAAAGTTAACCCACAGACAGCAGGTGTAAAAGGACTGACAGTACGCTTTAAATAGCGCAACTTTGACAGTCCCCGTGCACCGTGCAAACCTGCGGGCCAACATGTTGCATCGGACAGACAGCGACCTGCGATCTCTCTCGATATCAACACCGTCCTTAAGGTTGTCGGTGACCCAGTGGCCCAAATACTTAAATTGTTCGACTTTTCGGTGACGTTCGATTATATAATCCATAATTGCTTTATCAATTCTTTTGGCAATTTTGGAGATTTCAACCAATCACAATTCAGCTCCCTCACACACTTACACCAATCGACTACGCGCTACGGCGCATGGCCACGCGCAGGTAAATTTTAATGCCTATCCGAACAAAGTTACAATCTCGGTCATGACCACAGAAATCGTAATAACAGACTTGTTATTACGATTTCTGTGGTCATGACCGAGAATCTCGGCGATAATTAGCCGTGAACCGAGACAGATTTCTCGGTTGAATTTGTAGCCGAGAACGCCGAGACCGAAATCTCGGTCGACCCTTATTAATTAGGTACAAGTTTTCATACATGGAATAACAACACTGGTCTACAAAATGTAACTTTTTATGTGCCTTTCAATTGAATACTTTATTTTTATATTGCTTTGAGGTTACTGAATAGGAATACAAGAATATGTTTTTTTTTTAATTAGCTCTTATTTTGGAAATATACCTAATATACAAAATTTGACTATTAGTAACACGTTAATGTACAAAAAACATTTTATATAAAAAAACTGTAATAATTATTTACTAATATTTTTTGCTTACTTATATAAAATTGAAAATATTACAATAAAAAAATATGTATATAATTAAGATTTTCTCTTCTTTTTCGTTTGTCTTTTGTAATCACTTAGGGGTATGTATCTCTTTTCAAATTCCAGCGGTAGTCCACTTACATAGACGCCTGGTATCTATTTTCCATTGTCGAGATATCTTGGTGGAATCGTTCACCATGTTCGTCACTTACATTACCGCAGTTAAAAGGGAAAAAAATAAGAAATTCTATGAGATTCGTCACAAACAATATTATCACCCACAAATTGTGACGATTGTGAGGTGTTACACTCATTGTAGTCAACTTCCATTGAATTAATCGCTTCTTCAGAATCTTGCTGGTATTCTTCGGGAGGTTGAGGAACAGGTAAATCGATTCCGTGTGGTACAGGTCGCGATACAGAGGCTGCGTCAGGATATTACGCTTCGTGTCTTTTTTCGTGATGTATCGTGCTGGATGGGTGGAGTCAAGCAAAAGTAACAGTCATTCGCATGATTGGTAGGTTGCCTCCACATCATTGGTACACCAAAAAGTAATGAACGTTTCTTTTTTTTTTAGGCACTTAATCAGATCTGTGGAGCAAGTTGTGCAACTAAAATGTGGTACCCACGATTTGTCTTGGTTTTTAATTTTAATTCCAAAATAATGGAAGTCAGCAGTTTCTAAACGCTGTGTTATTGAGCATCTTTGGTTAGTAAGGGTCACCTTACCACAAATTTAGCAAAAATTGTCGGCACTATTAACACATTTACGCGACATGACGAAAACTTTAGATTTTTCACTAAAAGTGTCGAAAAAACGGTAACAATTTCACGTTTTAACTGTTGAAAAAAACACAGTCAGCGTTAAACGCAACAAACAAATGTGTAAATATTTTGTAATAATCACTAAATATTTCGAGTTATTATCATTAATGTGATAAATCTGTCGCGCTTCCCCCTATTATATTTATATGGAATAAATGCACACTATGAGCTAACTATGAATTTCACTTTGTATATTTTCATGTAAAAGGCAACTTGATGTAGACCAGTGCAATTAACCAAGTACTAGGTAGCAGACTGCGCATACGGTATACACGTATATAATGCAAGGGCTATGCTATTTTGTCAAAAGAAGTAATTTCAAAGAACCTTTAATTTAGGTACGCTAGTATACGCTTTAAAAAGATCTATATTCACTTCCTTGCTAGCTTTATTAATTATACGGCTTGCTCTAATCATGTAGGGAGTGTTGACTGTAAGTAGTTCTTGCCATTGGTGTGTGCAACAAACGAGGAATACACAAAAATAAGAAAACACGTGGAGGCCATTTTTGCCAAGCGTCTCAAGGATGGCGTTGGATCAACTTGCAATTTTGGATAAAACACTAAATCAGTTATTTACAGAATTTTTATTGATTTGATTGAAGAACTCTAAACTTTTTACATCGCATGTTTTAATTAGGATAGGTATGTTAAGCACTAGATTTGTTCGGAGCCGGATATTCGGTAACCAACTAAATAATAATCCTTACTTCCTCACTAATATTATAAATGGAAAAGTGAGTTTGTTCCGTTTTCACGTCGTAACTACTGAACCGATTGCTTTGAAAATTTGCACACTTAGGTCCGTCCCCCTAATCGGCGAACACATTTTTGTCAAATGATTGCGACTAGTTGGGATCGTTTGGACCAAACGGACCAATGGGCGGCCCGAACGATACCAACTGATGCCAAGTAGTCGCAATCATTTGACAAAAAAGTGTTCGCCGATTAGGGGGCGTATTACAGAACGTCACTCAAACTCAAGCTCTACTTAAGTCACGTTTCAAGCCATTTGATTGGTTGAAACTAGTTATAAGTAATGTTTAAGCAGAGATCAATGCTTGAGTTTCCTTCTGGAATACGCACCTTAAAGTTAGAAGTCCCGATTAAATTATAGGGTACTTTTTATCCCGGAAAAATTTGATATTCCCGAGGGAAATTTAAAAAGCACGATATAAACGAACTCTACGCGGGCGGAAAGCTAGTAATAATATAAATATTTAAAATAATATAATATTAATAATAAATTCGTTTATTTTCTCTCACAGTGGTTTTGTAGTACTTACACTCCCCCTTTCACTGAGAGCCCGTGTCCTAGGCGTGGGGACATTGTAAGCTGATTAACACACACACACATACACATTGTGAGAGCTGGTGCCTGCAGGTTTTACGAAAACCTGTAGTACAGGTCACCAGGAATCCATCGTACTTATTATACTATTTTGTTACAGTGAAATAACTCATCAG
Organism: Sesamia nonagrioides; assembly: GCA_017933935.1. Classification (NCBI taxonomy): domain Eukaryota; kingdom Metazoa; phylum Arthropoda; class Insecta; order Lepidoptera; family Noctuidae; genus Sesamia; species Sesamia nonagrioides. Next base: position 58,141 of record JADWQK010002186.1, read on the forward strand.
ACAACATACGCGCATCCTTGTTTAGTTGGCGGCTGTTATTTAGTCAGTCCGTATGTTCCTACACTTGTGCCACCTTATTTACTTGAAGAGATACCCCACTGGCTCATCGTTTACTCTAAAGGTACCATCTTTATGTACCTATTATCCAAAATACATAGAAAATTAACGAAAATATAAAAGCTTTGCCTGTGCACACAATTATTATATTAGGTACATAAGTTGAAAGATTTTAAATCAGCAAAAACTTTCTAAAACAAAAATTGTGTGAGATGCAGGCCTTTTAGGCTATAAATAAAGTTCCAAATAAATAAATTTCTTGCCTCATATGTGGTTAGGCGTTAAGCTATATTTATATTACCGAATATGTTTTATTTTAATTTTTTGCATGGTGTGGTCTCCTCTAAGTGAAGGAGTACACCTTCGTGGTAATATTGTCGTCGATTTTTACTTTTTTCATGATTTGTGTATATTCTTTGTTGGAGATCCTAAATAAATTCCTAAGTATAGATTTTGATCTGACTATTTAAGTCATTCAATCGTGTTTTGTTTTACAGCCGATCAAGAACTTGACCACAAATTACGTTGGAACATGTTCAGGCTGAGTGAGCTGGACTGTTACTCTGACATGTTGACGCGGCTCTACAAACAAGAGTTACAGCTTATTGTGATGAAGTATGAGCGATATAGGTAAGAGATTAAATTTAGTAGGTATATACAACATATTAAGAAAACCCTGTCCGACCCGTAAGGATAATAAAGGTTAGGTAAACGCTTGGCCAAATATAATATAAAATTTTACGTAATCATCATAGTAACAATACTAATGAATTTTGAAATAATCTTTTTATTCCGGGAATTAATTCCATATTCCCCGAAATTTGGTAATTTAAAAAAAAGTGACAACACCGGTATTATTATGAGCGAATTGCGACGCGGCCACGAGCCGCGTGCCCTGCCCCCCGCCGCCCGCGGTAGTGTTGCTTACAGCACATGTATTAAGTTACCTCTTTTTGCGAAATAATATTTATTTTTTTAGGGGGATTTTTTTTAAGTTTAGCCCGGCTTTGTAGGCATTACTAGAATCAGTTATCGATACCTAACAATACCTTCACGGATCGGACAGGGTTTTCTTTACATATTGTATAATAACCCTACTAATATTATAAATGCAGAACTTTGTACGTTACTCTTTCGCGCAAAACTACTGATCTGATTTGGATGACATTTGGTACACAGATAGCTGTTTATAACCAGTTTTAACGCGGCATACCATATTCCCACAGGAAACGAAACTTACGCGTTCGAAACCGCTGGGCGCCGCTCATATTAATATACAATATGTTAAGAAAACCCTGTCCGACCCGTAAGGATAATAAAGGTTAGGTAAACACATGGCCAAATAAAATATGAAATTTTACATAATCATCATAGTAACAATACTAGTGAATTTTGAAATTATCTTTTTTCCCGCGAACTTCCCCAAAATTAGGTAAATTTTTAAAATGTGACAACACCATTTTCGGCGGTATCATCGTTTGATTTATTGTTGGATATTAAATGTATAAATTTATGTTCAATATTTGGCGGTCTCGTTTGTGATGCCGGCGCGCAGCGAGTTTGTCGGTGTCTTCAAAGAAAAAAGTACGTGAAACTAGGGATGTACTATTTTTTGCGTTATAACCTTTTTTTTATCGCTATTAGTCGAAACTTGTATATGGTTGAAGGATTTGTTGTAAAAACACAGATTACCCAATGGTAAAAGTACTTTTGTTTGTTTATCGATTAATTACTAATAACATTATTATAGCACAAGTATTAGTAAACAGAAACGAGAAAGACTTATGAAACACAATTTTAGTAAAGTTTTACAAATATTTTATCGGTCAATATCATCGATATTAAGACAGAAACTGAAATTAATACTTTGGCATGATTTTAATTTACAGCAGTGTACCTCGCTAATTTGAGTTTTGTAAAAGTTCTAAACAATTCCATGCGATGTTGAATCGAGAATAAGAATGAGAAACTACAATACTAAATCGATACCAAAAATAGACGAGTATCAATCGATAAAAAAAACAATATTTTGATTACTTACACATCTCTATCAAAGCATGAAGCCGCCAGCCGCGTAGATACCTATGTTTATAAAATAAAAATAATTTTTACTTTAAATTATTAGTTGCGCGGAAACATTGCTGGTGTACACACTATTCGTGTATTGTGTGATCATGTCGTTTTCTAACGTAGAGTAATGTAACATGCTGATGGAGGTAGTAACTGCAATTAGCTGTGTTGTGATCAGGTGTTTTGGAAGTGGGTATTTATCGGTCAATGCTGCACGAGGGCTCCAGCATGACGGTGCCTCACGATATTTTTTCCGACCTGTACGTGAGTACATTATCATTATTGTCCATTATCAGTTCGGCGAGCAGTGGATTGGTAGGGGCCAACTGTGGCCAGCGCGGATTTGACACCACTTGATTTTTATTTGTGTGCATGTCCGTGCTAATCTCGTGCGACGAAATATGGAACATCTCCGCCTGCAATCCCCAGCAATCCAATCCCTCCGCAATGAAATAATACATTCGGAGAGTCAGACGACCTTCCTCCTTAAAAAAAAATCTTTTCTCAAGCTGCCTAAGTATCATTGTTTCTTTCGAGAGTCGATAAACGTGAACAAGCTACCTATACCTACAAGCATGAGGTCAACTGCGGTCATGACCTGTGCCTGTGTTGCCATGAAATTACCTATTTATTTTATTTAAGTTATTTATTTTTAGGGGGTATTTTTTTTAAAGTTTAGCCAGGTTTTGCAGGCATTAGTAGAATCAGTTATCGATACCTAACAATACCTTCACGGATCGGACAGGGTTTTCTTAACATATTGTATATGTAGGCGGTAGTAGATCCCATAATGCCTAACTATGAAGTAATGAAGGAAATGAAACGAAACCAATTTTATTTTTCAATATAATCACCATGAATACTAACGCACTTTATAAAAATTACAATTTTTATCCTCAAAATGATCAAAGAGCCTCCCAGCAACTCTTTATCATTTGAAAAATGTTCCTCTTCTTAAGTCCCGCTTTAAATTTGGAACTAAATAATAGTCGGACGGGGCCATGTCTGGACTGTAAATTGGATGTTGCACTTCTGCGAACCCGCATTGACGAACTGCATCCTTCGAAAAACCAGCGGTGTGAACAGGGGCGGTTGTCATGGACGACTTTAGACAGCTTGCTTCTATATTTTATCTTGCTCCGTAGTTTATATATTAAAGAAGCATAATATTCGCCGTTCACGACTGTATTACGTTCTTTAAAATCCACTATCAAAATGCCTTAAAAATCCCACAAGATTGTGCACATCAGTTTTTTAATTGATTGGTTGTACGTTTGCCTTTATAAAGGGCTTTTCACCCTTAAAATTCCATTCTATTGACACGCGCTCGATTTGTGGATCATAATACAAGATCATAGTTTCATCACCAGTCACTAGCCGCTCGTTCAGTCTTTAAATTTTTGCCACAAAGATCAAAAAACTCCGAAACGTAGCGCACTCTTTCCTGTCTCTGTACCGCTGAAAGAAATTTAGCACTCGCTTTTTTCAAAGATGTTCATGGATCGCACGATTATTGATACTTTTAGAGAGCCCAAGCCTAGCTGCAATTTTTCTAACCTTCAAACGGCGGTCACTCACCTCCTCTTCGATAAGAGCAATCGTTTCGGGAGTGACTTCTTCCACAGGTCGACCGTCGTGGCCAATGTCTTCGGCGGTTTCTCTTTCAACCAATTTCTCACTGGGCTTTAGGAGGAGGCAGACTCTTTATACACCCCATTCAACCGTTCTTTTATTTGGACAGGAGATAAACTTTTTTTTTTTTTTTTAAACAGAAACTTTACGAAACTTCGATAATAATCAGTTTTCGATATTTTGAAAAAATATGCGGCTGCGTGTTTCTTATACTAAGTACACGATAAGCGTACCATTGAATGCAACACAACATGTTGCGTAGAACTATATCAGGTCAGTTCATTATGGGACCGACTACGTATCTAAGACACAAAGCAACGATTCAAATACTGTACCACTTGTTACTGTTATACATATAGAAATAGTGCTTAACCTTTTGAACGCCCATCTATATAATACGCGATGTGTCCTCCTGCGCCACACTACAAATGTATAACGTATGTATAGTAAAACGTAGGGATGGGATTAGTGTCCTATCGACAAATAATATTATACATATAAAATAATGTTTATTCACCAATTTACGAAGCTAAATAAAAACTGTAATCGTAATTTCATATTTTATTTTATTTCATAAAAAAAACAATATGAAAACCTGGATATATTCCCCACAATAAAGAAAAGAATTTTAAATTTATTAGACGTGTGTTCTACAAGGCACATCCCTATTTGTCTCCAAATGTAATCCTTCTACTTCATATCAAGTAGTTGGCGCTCGAGGCACGTCAAAATCCTTTCTGTTCTAGGGATGTCTACATTTCTATGGTATATATTTTATCTTCACTGTGGTCGAGTTACATGTGCATAAACTCAACCGATTCCTGCATAATTTATTTCGTTTACTTACAACAAATACAATTAATAGAAGCTAAATACGTGGTTTTCTACGTTTTAAAAAATAAAATAAAATGGAGGGTAAGTGTCTGTTTTACACAAGACCTTTTTTTTTAATGGTGTCGCTAAATACTCGCAATTATTTTTCTGGTTTGTAGAAACTAATAGAAAACTGAAGAAAATTCCTGAAACGGAAGTTGACGACTTAACGGAATGTCAAGACGACGAACTATTTCAAAATTCTGATTCAGACTTGAACAACTCGCAATAATTCGTCATATTCACAGTCACAATTTTTTTAGAAGGACACGTGCGCCAACTCAACATGTAAACATTGCACTACACTAAAATGCACAAGGTCACTATGACCTTGAAACCCGTCCGCTTATGACGTCACAGATTTCCTTCTATACACGTCGGTGGCGCGTACGGACCGCTAACTAACTAACTTTGTAGGGATGGGTTTTTCAAACGGGGTTTCACTATCGACAATGATTAGAAAACCTATTAATTCTTGATTAAGGTGAATAAAACCTAGTTTAAAGTGTACAATATTTATAAAATATTATATATTTACGTCATTTTCTTGCAATAATAGTATTTATGTTCATTTCGACGAGATGAAATATAGCGAGGTCTTCGTCGTGTCCCATCACTGGCTTACTTGATATCAAGTAATTGGCGCTGGGGGCATTAAAATATTTTCTGGCGTTTTTGTTTCTATTGAAAATTTAACAAATAAGAACTTATTATGCGTGAAAAAGTTAAAAATATGGTTGATAACAGGGCAAATTTCCATAAAAACAAAATAAAAGGTCTTGTAAAAGTCGTAAATTTATTTTATACTGTGATTACTTCTAATCAAGTAGTGGCGCTGAGGGCACGAAAATCTCGAACTTGTATAGAAGTGATTGGCGTTCAAAAGGTTAATCTACCACATATGTGAAGCCTTATTGTTTCCTATTAATGACTCAAGTAAGTAGTAACAACACCCCAAGGCAAGACATGGATTCATGTGCTTATAGTAATGTTTTTTTTTGTCTAAAGTGCTTTATTTAGTTACTACCTTTTGCCCGTGACTTCGGCTATGAACCTATATATCGTTGACTATCGCTGACTCTCCGCTCGTGACCGCGGAGCTCCGCATCTAAACTCAAAGAAGAGAGCCTTTTCCAAGTGCCGTGCCGTGCTACCAAGTCCTACAAAAAGGCCCTTAAGAAGGCTCGCTTCGACCGCATTACCCATATAGGCAACAAGTTATCTGCGCAGCCATCAGCACAGCACAGTTGTGGAGAGATACCTGCCGGATGGTCGGGATAGTAGGGAATCAATCCGGTCCGATAGGATATGGTAGAGCGAACGAGTGTTGCACTACAGGCAGTCTCCGAATGGGGCAATGCCAATCATGTAGCATTCAATGCCGCCAAAACGCAGGCAGCCACCACCAGACGGAGCCCGTTCACCTTGGCTCCTACTTTTCGAAATGTATCCTTAGAGTGTACCGACCGCCTTCAGCTTTTGCGAGTTGAGATTTCCTTGAACCTAAACTTTGGGCGGTTCATTGAGTCCAAGGCCAAGGTGGCTGTCAGGAAACTTGGCGTTATCGCAAAGGTCCGGCAGTACTTGACACCAGGGCAGTTTCTAATGTTATACAAAGCACAGGTCCGTTCGTGTGTGGAGTACTGCAGCCACATTTGGGCTGGTGCTGCTAAGTGTCACCTGGCCACTTTGGATTCAGTAGACGGTCTCCAAAGCCTAGAGCACAGGCGTAGAGTAGCCATCCTTTCGGTGTTCTATAGGATGCATTTTGGGGAGTGTGCGAGAGAATTGCATGATTTAATTCCCCCATCTCCGTTCCACCAGCGGATGACCCGTCGTACGACTAGTTTCCACCCTTACGTTGTTAACACCACTACGATCCGGACGAAGCATTTCGCCTCCTCCTTTATACCGCGTACATCGAGAGAACTGTAACAATTTGCCAGCGGCGATGTTTCCGTCGGACTACAATTTGAGTGTCTTCAAGACTAGAGTGAATAGGCTCTTAATATACTAGTGCGCTTTACCATCAACGATTGCGTCAGTGCTTACCATCAGGCGGGATTGCGGCCAAGGCCTAGTTTATCCATACTAATATTATCAATGTGAAAGTATCTCTTTCTGTCCGGTTTTCACGCCAGAACTACTGAACCGATTGTAATGAAATTTGGTACACAGATAGTCTAGAGCCCGAGAAAGGACATATTCCGCTATGACCACTAGGAGCAGAGCAGTAACAATAAATGTTGCGAAAACAGGAGTGAACGCGAGCGTACTTATTGCTCCCATTATTTTAACAGGCGCTTACTTTATACCAACTGAGCTCTATTAACCTTTTGAACGCCCATCTATATAATACGCGATGAGTCCTCCTGCGCCACACTACAAATGTATAACGTATCTATAGTAAAACGTAGGGATGGGATTAGTGTCCTATCGACAAATAATATTATACATTTAAAATAATGTTTATTCACCAATTTACGAAGCTAAATAAAAACTGTAATCGTAATTTCATGTTTTATTTTATTTCATAAAAAAAACAATATGAAAACCTGGATATATTCCCCACAATAAAGAAAAGAATTTTAAATTTATTAGACGTGTGTTCTACAAGGCACATCCCTATTTGTCTCCAAATGTAATCCTTCTACTTCATATCAAGTAGTTGGCGCTCGAGGCACGTCAAAATCCTTTCTGTTCTAGGGATGTCTAGATTTTTATGGTATATATTTTATATTCACTGTGGTCGAGTTACACGTGCATAAACTCAACCAATTCCTGCATAATTTATTTCGTTTACTTACAAAAAATACAATTAATAGAAGCTAAATACGTGGTTTTCTACGTTTTAAAAAATAAAATAAAATGGAGGGTAAATGTCTGTTTTACACAAGACCTTTTTTTTAATGGTATCGCTAAATACTCGCAATTATTTTTCTGGTTTGTAGAAACAAATAGAAAACTGAAGAAAATTCCTAAAACGGAAGTTGACGACTTAACGGAATGTCAAGACGACGAACTATTTCAAAATTCTGATTCAGACTTGAACAACTCGCAATAATTCGTCATATTCAGTCACAATTTTTTTTATAAGGACACGTGCGCCAACTCAAGATGTAAACATTGCACTTCACTAAAACGCACAAAGTCACTATGACCTTGAAACCCGTCCGCTTATGACGTCACATATTTCCTTCTATACACGTCGGTGGCGTGTACCGTGTACGGACCGACAACTAACTAACTTTGTAGGGATGGGTTTTTCAATCGGGGTTTCACTATCGACAATGATTAGAAAACCTATTAATTCTTGATTAAGGTGAATAAAACCTAGTTTAAAGTGTACAATATTTATAAAATATTATATATTTACGTCATTTTTCTTGCAATAATAGTATTTATGATCATTTCGACGAGATGAAATATAGCGAGGTCTTCGTCGTGTCCCATCACTGGCTTACTTGATATCAAGTAATTGGCGCTGGGGGCATTAAAATATTTTCTGGCGTTTTTGTTTCTATTGAAAATTAAACAAATAAGAACTTATTATGCGTGAAAAAGTTAAAAATATGGTTGATAACAGGGCAAATTTCCATAAAAACAAAATAAAAGGTCTTGTAAAAGTCGTAAATTTATTTTATACTGTGATTACTTCTAATCAAGTAGTGGCGCTGAGGGTACGAAAATCTCGAACTTGTATAGAAGTGATTGGCGTTCAAAAGGTTAATTTACGGGAACCACCGCGCGCTTTAAACTGAAGTCCACGCGGATGGAGTCGCGGGCAACAGCTAGTAGCTTATAAAAAAAATAGCCTTTCTCAAGAATTAGGCTATCTATTGCAAAACGGATATTTAGCACGTTCAATCTATGTTTCCCGGGTGACGTCTAAGTATACGTATGTTGAGGTGTGCGTTCGCGCAGCGGAATGTTGTTGAATTTAAAGATTTTAAATATGCAGATATTTAGTGTATGACGTCGTGTAATTGTGTATGGTAAAAAAAAATTTGTGCGTGCAGCCATTGTGGAGAAATTCACCAAAAACTGATTCCGCTGGGCGAACGTTGTCCTGGCGGAACTTTTTTTAAAACATTGACTTTAGAAAAAAGAGATGTGTCCAAAAATTAGTGTGTATTTGTGTGTAATTGTGTATGTATGAATAAAATTTGTGCATGCATAGACTTCGGAGAAATTCAAGTTTCCGCTGCGCGAACGTTTGGCCATTAGCTAGTTTTCATATAAAGCGCTTACATAGAGAGCTGTAGATTTTTACATACGTTGTTTTGAATTTGTGCATATTTGTGTACAAAACAGATTTAGAAAAAATCGTAGGGCTAAAAAGATAAAAATATAAACGTAAAACACGCTTTTTAGGTCATAGTTCTTAAAGTATGCACTTTGGGGTCTAGATTTTCACGTTTATACAAACCTTGTAAGTGTCTGCAACATAGTGCCAAATATCAATGATGTTCCTTTAGTAATTAAAGAGATATAGGACAATTTACCATGACAAAATCACTGTTTACAAAGCAGTCAAATATCACGACATTCTAAAGGAATTGCATGGTAAAATGTATGCTAATAATTAGTGTATTCATTCAACTATTCACATGCAAAATTTCATGTCATTAAATTCAGTAATTAAAGAAAAACAATTAAAATACTGACGAAGCATCGAAAACCTACATAACCTGACCAAGTTCGGATAGCTATAAAAAAGCGGCCGTGCAATATATTTAGGTAACATTCCAAAATTTACAGTATAATACCGGTATTGAATTGGTATAGGTGATAACACAATTGTTTCGATATAATATAAAGGTCATTTATTTTTGTACACCTACTTTTTAAATGTATTTGACTATGACAAAGTAGGTACTATTTACGTAGTTACTTTATTTAAGTATGCGCTTGAGACTTGAGATATAATCTAAATATATTAATTTAGGCAAATAAAATTCATACAGCTAATTTCTATTGAATATTTCACGGATCCGGATTCTTACTATAGACCCCTCAGGGAAATTAAATAATTACCACAAGTAAGTACTACCTACTGTTTTTAAATGTTGATTTATTTTTATATTAGGCAGACTCAAACCTAAACAACTGAATAGTCTACTTTATTGATCTGTGATTGTTAATCTGTAATTTTATTATTGGAACTAGAAAATATTAGGTATACTTAGAAATGTTGAGGTTATTTACTGTATTTGCTACTCATTTAAAATATTTCTTGAAAATACCTTTTTTATACAAATGTTTTAGTTTATAAGCACTTTTTTAATGTTGATCAAATATAATACGACTGAATAGTCCAGTTATCTGCTGTGATTTTAATTTTTATTGAAGCTCGAAATATTATACGTCTTACCTTTATATTCATAATAGTTTATAAAACCTATTTTAGTAAAACACATTTAAGTCTATTGCTGCCGTTGCAAGCGTTTGTTAACGTTATTATAATTACATAATTGAGCATTATATGTAATTAAAAATATTTTTGTACACGGATATTTAAATAGTACTTGTTAATTGAAGATGTATTTTTGTCGTAGATAGTGGGCGTTATTATATAAAAAAAACATTTTTCATTCAAGAAATGCAATTGTTTTATTTTTTCCTAACGCTTGTGTACGCAACTGTGCCATATTAATAAATACTATATTGGAAGGTTAAGAACGTTCTTAAGATATATGGCACGGCCGCTTTTTTATAGCTATCCGAACTTGGTCGGGTTATGTAGGTTTTCGATGCTTCGTCAGTATTTTAAATGTTCTTCTTTAATTACTGAATTTAATGACATGAAATTTTGCATGTGAATAGTTGAATGAATACACTAATTATTGGCATACATTTTACCATGCAATTCCTTTAGAATGTCGTGATATTTGACTGCTTTGTAAACAGTGATTTTGTCATGGTAAATTGTCCTATATCTCTTTAATTACTAAAGGAACATCATTGATATTTGGCAATATGTTGCAGACACTTACAAGGTTTGTATAAACGTGAAAATCTAGACCCCAAAGTGCATACTTTAAGAACTATGACCTAAAAAGCGTGTTTTACGTTTATATTTTTATCTTTTTAGCCCTACGATTTTTTCTAAATCTGTTTTGTACACAAATATGCACAAATTCAAAACAACGTATGTAAAAATCTACAGCTCTCTATGTAAGCGCTTTATATGAAAACTAGCTAATGGCCAAACGTTCGCGCAGCGGAAACTTGAATTTCTCCGAAGTCTATGCATGCACAAATTTTATTCATACATACACAATTACACACAAATACACACTAATTTTTGGACACATCTCTTTTTTCTAAAGTCAATGGATTAAAAAAAGTTCCGCCAGGACAACGTTCGCCCAGCGGAATCAGTTTTTGATGAATTTCTCCACAATGGCTGCATGCACAAATTTTTTTTTACCATACACAATTACACGACGTCATACACTAAATATCTGCATATTTAAAATCTTTAAATTCAACAACATTCCGCTGCGCGAACGCACACTATGTTGAGGATGGGATAGGATCTTGTTAACTAATACGCATTTAAAATAAGAAATCATAAATAATTATTTTATAAATCCCTATTTATATGCGTATCTTATTTTTCATGTTCCAGGTCTGCCCTTTTGCAAGAAATCGAGAGGAGGCGACATGCCATTACATATCATGCACACTCCAATTGTTGATATTGTATAAGTTTGTCTAATTGTACTGTGATCTAAAACAATATTATAAACAGTTATATAAGAATTAGAGTAAAAGTAATTTTAAACTAAGTATAAGTAAATTCTAAGGAAAGTTTTTTTGAAATAAATTTTATATCTAATTAATTGGTGCCTTATCATAAAATAAAATATTTGTTTTCTTTTTTTGCTTTTTATTTACTTTCAAAAATAATTTAAGTGCTACTTAAGGGTTTATTTATAAACGTTGACTAAATTCTCAAGGACTGCCCCACTGACCAAAAGTAATGTTTTAATAAGGCTTTCAATCTATTCGTCTAAGGTCTCTTTATCGTGACTATTAACTGTGCCATCAGTTCTTACTCCTTGTCCATCTATTATATCATACTCGTCAACTTTTTTAAGACCAGATATTCTGTACACCTTTGCATTTTTTATACCTAATGTCTGCGCCCACGCTTCACCTGTAACAGATGAAACATTAAAATTACAGACTTTATTGTTTATTTACATAATAAATTTAGATAGATAGACTCTTAGACAAAAATTTTAGATATTGTTATATATACACTACCGCTCAAAAGTATAAATTATTTATAAACTAGTGCTTGACTGCAATCCCGCCTGATGGTAAGCAGTGATGCAATCGTTGATGGTAAAGCACACTAGCTTATTAAGCCTATTCACTCAAAAAAACTGAGTGAATAGGAAGGAAGACGGCAGTTGAGCGAGGTGATGCAATGTTTAACCCAACAACACGACCAACGATGCTGCGCCAGAGGATGATCTGGAGACCCTCCACGACCAAACTCCCGACACAACAACATTAGGCACATCGTACCCGGTACACATCGCAACACACCTGCTCAGACCCGTCCTCCGTACGGCTTCATCAGCCATCATGCCGGAACACGACGAATCGCTTGGCGGCAAGACTTTGTCTGGTGGGTGGTAACTTATGCCGGCGGCTGATGTTGTTGCCTACCACCGAGAGAACCGAGAGACTTGGCCACCTAGTAAAATATATTTTGTAAAAATGTTATTAATAGTTCATGCAGACAAACACTAAGGGTGTCCGCTTTATTTAGTATCCCTGCAATATTTTGATGGAGTATGTTTACATGACTGTCATAGAAAAAACAGGTTGTCGCCTTTTCCGTTTATTGATATTTGTTCTTTTATGTTGTCACTTGTTAATGGTTGTAGGTCGTATTTTTGGATGCCATAAATAAAATCGTCTATGTCTTTGAAGATGGTTCTCATGCCAAAGTTATTCAATAACCCTGTATGTTAAACATTTCGTAGTCAAGATTTTTATTTGAGTCCAGGAAGTATGCATGCTCATGTGTCGTTATGTCAAGATACAGCAAATTTACAAAATTTTCAACTCTCCAGTTGTACATGTTTTTATAGTAGGCATATTTATATGTCGGAGCGCATATTATGATATTTGTATTCTTAACCTTTTGTACAGTTGTCCTTATACTGTGTATTAACTGGAAGTAGTCTTGCGTTGTATAGAAATCTTGCTCACCTATCATAATAATGCAAAAATCGCTCATGGTAAAAGTTGCTAGTTTATTTTCTAAGTTACTTATTAACTGCTCAGTGTTACAATTCGGCAATAAATAATGGAATATGTTTTCTGAATGTTTGTGTAGGGTGTTTTCTGCAATGTTGCTGATATTGTTTCTTTTATTTGTACTTATTATGCATATTTTACAAATATCTTTGTTGTGTCCTGAGGTTATCAGTCTAGAAGATATTATGTTTTGTGTTACAGGTAATGCGATAGTTTCTTTTTTCTGCGGTTCGCGCATTTCTTCAGATGTTTGTAAAGTGTCTGTTTGAGTGTATTTAGTCTTTGTTTCGCATTTTTTGACCGGTGTATTTGTTTTAGATTTCTTAGCGGGGCTGTAGGCGATTTTTTTGTAAAGACTGTTTTTTTTCTGTAATTCTTCATTTATTTGCTTGATATTATTATTTTCTAGTGACAATATTTCGATTTCTTGATGCGCGCTATTTAATTCCAACTTTAGCTCCTTTATTTGTTCCATCAACTTTGCAATAATGTTTTGTTGCGAGTCGTCTATCTCCTCGCTAGACATATCGGGTAAACTGTTTATTGTTTCGTTTAGTGTGTCATTTTGGGATTCATTTTTGAGGGTATTTGAATCTGATTTTGTGCGATTACGATTACGGAAAGTGATGTTCTCTAGAAAGTTCATTTTTATTTAATAACTTGTTTACTTATTTGAAAGTTGTTAAAACGCAATTAGAAATATACAAAAAGTTAGTCTGATTTGTGGGTCTCGAACCTGCGCCTTCTTATGTACAGCGCTGTAGGTAGCGCGTTATCACGCCACGCCAAGGCAATTGTACAAGAAGTGGTGAATTTAGTATTCCCTTTATGAACAATGCAGATTTTAAACATGATGATCGTTAGCTGTTACTCATAACTCATAGCACAGGAGTTTCTGTCCACATACCGATCTCGGTTTGACAAGGTATTCACTATTATTTAAAGTTTTATCACTGTTTTGTTAGTGATTGTCACTTTAAACTAAGTTTTTGTTTATATTAATGGTCTTTGTTTACTACTTTATAAGATGATATTTTCTGTACTTTTTTTTCTTTTTTATTGTTCTATAAAATGTGTTTTTAACAGTTCTACACACTGAACAGGGAATAATACACTGATTTGTTGCGTTTAATTATAGAAAAAAGTCGTAAAATGAATTTTAAATTTAAATATAAACACAGAGCTTATTGATTTACTGTCACTCGCATCAGTTCGCGGGTAGGAACCCCTTTCTAAAGAGTATCTACAATCTTATATAGAGTGGTGCTGAGAATACGACAATGAATTAAAACACAGACTATGCTCGTTCATAGGAAAAATCCTAAACCATAGAAAAAAACCTAGTGTCAAAAATAAAAAAAATGAAAATTTCAAACAAACTAAGGTCCGTATTACAGAACGTTACTCAAGTACAGTTTAAACTCCAATCACTTGATCATTGCTTAAGTATAGAATCAGTGCTTGAGCATAGTTCTTATTCCAGAACGGTAATCAATCTATACTCAGCAAATCGAGACTCAAGCAGAGATGTGTTTTGTCTATGCATCAGTCTGTTTTCGTTTACGATTTATTTAATTTACATAATAAGAAATATATAATTGTACCATATGAACCCAAAAATGAATAAAAGGAACGTTGTTTTGTTAACCCTGAATAGTAAAATCCCACATTTATTGAAGTTAAACCTATTAGAAATCTTTTTTTGTATTATTTCATTCCTTAAATGTTTTAACTGTCGTTCGTGCCCAAGAATATGGGTGTCAGGGTGTGGGTCGTGATCGTGACTTTGACAGTTTTATCAAATCAACTTTCGATAAAAGTGTAAACAATTTTTAGAAACTTGATAAATAATTTTAAGTTTGTTTCTCTGTATTTGCTATGTACTCCTCATCATCATCACGCTAAAGTTGTCGCTGCTGGATATAGGCCTCTCGTGTTGCACGCCATCCAATTCGAATTCCATGATATACAATGTATTCTACAGGATCAAACAGTGTATATTACAATATATGAATCGCAGTAACTCTAATGGAAACGGAGAAGACAGAAAAAGGACCCCTAAAGGAGCAATGAATATGAAAACAATAAGCTCCTTAATTGGAGTAAAAAAAGGAAAGGTATTTATCTCTGAATATATACCTCTACTTACTAATTTAATTAAACTAACCAAATGAATGTTGAAAACAGTAGCCAATACAAGATATACAATATGTACATTCATTCCCATAATGCTTGTTAACATTAATTTCATATTTTAGAAATGTATGTATGTTCTTGTCTATTTTATATTACTTATTTCTGCCGTTGCAATTCGGTTATAGTGTATTTTATTAACTATATGGTATTTGTTTGTTTACAGGTCCAAGTTTGAATGCTCATATGAAAGTCACCATCTCCTACCATTTAACCTGATGCAAGGACGGGGAGTATGGTGACGGAGGAGCTCAAGCTACATGTGTAAAGATGTGGAATGGGAGTGGCATGAGATATAATTGGAAAACTTAAAATAAAGAATTTATAACAAATATGTAGCGTTATTACACATCACAATAAATCATTTCTACAAAATGACTCTTGTTATTTGTGTGACTGCCATAATATGGCTTTTCCTTCGTTCTGGGCCTTGGAGCTGCCGTCCTAAGTTTTCCCACGGGATAACACATTAATAAGCACTATTTGTCATGAACTTATTCTCTTCAAACCTCCTGAGCCTCCTGTTTGAGCATCCCTTATTAATCCTATATCCAATTAATAGATCTTTTCATTCACAAGATAAGATTGAATAAAATGCATTTTAAGAACCCAAATAATTAGGATATAGCGGTTGTGTGTTGATCCAGAACAGCACAATCACACATCTAGATGAAGAAAAGTGTGCTCACACAGCCTGTTACTATAAATACAATTTACTATTTAGGCATAACTCAATCAAAAATTTAATAACATAATTTGCACCACATCTTCAAACTAAGTTTAATCTACTAAAATTATCGTTACCTAAATAAATTATCATAATGGTCTATTTCTTCAAATACATCCATTTTGATTCAAATATTAATAAGAAAAACAATATTTGAATTCTACAATGCAGCTAGAAATAGTTAAAACAAAAATCAAAAATGACATGACAATGCCAATATAATGAGGTAATCTATGCTCAAGCGTGGTCCCGACCACACTTGAGTGATGATCAATGCTTATGTATGATTCAATAAAGTCCAACTCAGCTGATCTATGATCAACGAACCTATGCTTGAGGGTCGTTCTAAAATCAAAACTCGACTCAAATCTAGTTTTAAGTAGAGATCAATGCTTGAGTAACTTTCTGTAATACGGACCTAAATGGCATATAAAATTGCAAACGGAATAGAACATTCTTTAAAATATTGGTTCAATGACCTCCGATCAGCAGGTGACAGCGTGGTCCTGTACAGAGTTGCTTTTTCGCGTCATTATTATTAAAGTTAGTACCGCTGGATGCGGCGGTACTCCTATAAGCGCTTCCTTATCAACATGTACATCATGTAGAAAATATGAAAAATGATTTCCTGTGACTAAACTAATGGATATATTTATATGATTTTTTATGGGTAGATTGAGAATGTGTTGAGGTACACAATGTTTAATTTACTGTCGTATTGTATCACTCTGTATATAAGTTGTTGTCCTCATGGCATCCAACTGGTTAAATGTGCTGTTTCGTCTACTTCCCAGCTTTTGGAAATAGGGAGTGCATCGCTTTGGTATTATCTCACATGCGGTTCTAACCTAACCCATTTAGTCAGGGTGCTCTGGCTTATTGTAGCCAATTCGGCTCACATATATCACTCAAACTGTTAGTTGAATGGATAGCATTATGTTAAATGGTTGGTTAAAATCAAGATGCTTAACTACACTAATTATCAGTTGGCTGTGACATCTATACTGCGATTACAGAGACAACAGAAGTCATCAAAATCCACAAATCTTAAATCTATATGTAATGAAAAGTAAACTGTCTCTGTAGCCTTACAAGTCTAGTTCGAAATTACCTGGTGGAGTAGAGTGCTCCTCGTCTGACTTTATACCATAATAGTGAGCCCAGTCAGCTTTTCCCTTGTAAACACTATAAACCACTAAACCAAAAGCATTCCAAGCTAACAAGCCATAGGCTATACTGAGTCGTTGTTTCCATAATATTGCAGTATACTCTGGAATCGGCTTGGTCCTTTTACGGACAAACCGGTGCCACCACTTGTGAATCATTTCTTGCAAGAATTAGTTGTGTAACATACTGAATCCTAATATTTTATGTTAGATAAATACACCGAGTACTATGGATAAATAGTTTGATTGGAGCACAGATTCAGATTTCAGAACATAATTACTCTTGTTTGGATTTGTAATTTGGAGCACAGAACACAATTGCTCCTAGCGGAGATTTGGAGCAGGGGGGGCACACTTAGTACTTCATCAATTTTTACAGTCGACAGCGACACCTGAACTCTTGCGAGTGAACAATTTGGCAGCCATCTTGTCCCTAGGGTCAAATAAAGGTCAATGACAATGCCATATTTTTTCATTTTAATTTGATGAAAGAAGTAAGATGGCGGATAGAGAATCAAACAATTTTATTTTATTTAGACTTGTGTTGAATTAATGTAACAAGTGCACGTGTTAATGCCAAAATTGTGGTGTCTCTTCATGACGACAGGATGCAGATGGATAAATTACCATGGTTATGTGTTATTACAAAATAATAGGTATACTTATAAGTAATCCATACAAACTTTCAACCGCAAACTGTTAATTTGTGACACTTTCGGCTAATTTGTAATATTATTTCTGTGTGTGTCAGCTGTGAAGTTTCCACTCATAAAATAAATGAATTACTGAATACTTTTTTTTATTCATCTGAAAACCCAGACCTTTAATATACATAGCTACGTACGCATAGGTACTTAGCAATAATATACATAGCTACATATGCATAGGTATGTAGCTATAGTATACATAGCTACATATGCATAGCTACCTATATCACTCACTAGTAGTTGTTCACGCACAAAATGTAAGGGGGCAGCACTTTCCATACATGCAAATTTTACCACAGAGTTGTCACTCTTTATTATATACTTACTATACTCTTTGATTTGGAGGAACAGACATTTTTTTTTGCTTCTTTCCGTTCTTCTGAACGGAAAAGGCAAAGGCATAGTACGCCATACAGCCTAGACTTCAGGATGTTTTTTCTTGAGTAAAGTATCCTAACTTATTCTAATGTATCCTATAACATAACTTACCTCCTTTCGCGTGAGGCCGACAAGGAGGAAGTTTGGGTAAGGTCATTATGTGGCCACTATGCTACAATATTTCACTGTTCTTTATAAATTATTCACTGAATGCACTTTTTACTATATAAATCAAGCGCTTTTATTTAGTTAATCAGCGCCCGGCTCTGACGGCATCACCAACAGAGTGATCCGCCTCTTCCCTGCCCACCTGATCATCCTCTTGACCACCATCTTCAATGGTGCATTAGGTAATAACATTTTCCCACAAAAGTGGAAAGAAGCCACTGTGATAGGCATTCCTAAGCCCGGTAAGCCTAAAGCCGAACCCACTAGCTACCGTCCCATCAGCTTACTCAAAGTTCTCGGTAAGATCTATGAGAGGCTTATATATAAGCGTCTCAGAGCATACGCCGAGAACAAGGGCCTTATCCCATTAGAACAATTCGGGTTCCGTACCCAGCACTCCTGTCCGCAACAGATCCTACGCATCACTGAACATATCCACGCAGGCTTCCTGCGTGGTTTGTACACAGGCGTAGTTTACTTCGATATAGCGAAGGCGTTTGACAAAGTCTGGCACAACGGCTTAATCTATAAGCTGTACCAACTCGGTGTGCCTGACCGTCTCGTTCTCATCCTACGGGACTTTCTGTCAAACCGCACCTTTCGCTATAAAATCGAAGGAGCGCTCTCCTCCCCCCGCCCCATCCGTGCAGGTGTTCCCCAGGGCTCTGTACTAGCCCCCTCATTTTCACGCTTTTCACCAGCGATATCCCGAAAAGCAGTAAGGCTCAACTCGCTCTGTTCGCAGACGACACAGCCATCTACTGCTCGGGACGAGTCCAGACTGGATTCGCCTCCATCTTCAATCCGCGGTCAACAAGCTCGCTGACTGGTTTAGAAAATGGAGAATTGAAGTCAACCCCCTAAAAAGCCAAGCGGTACTCTACAGGAAACCGCGGGTCAGTGTCACCCTCCCACGTCCCCTCACCATGGACGGCAAGCCGATCCCTTGGGTGAAGCAAGCCAAGTACCTAGGTGTGATTCTCGATCAAAACCTCAAATTCTCAGAGCACATTAAGACGGTCCGCGCTCGCGCCGCCTTCGCTCTAGGTCGACTCCACCCCCTCCTCAACCCGCGTAGCAAGCTATCGCTCAGGTGCAAAATGCGCTTGTACACAGCTTGCATACGCCGGATTATGACCTACGCTTGTCCAGTGTTCGCACATGCCAAGCCACGTTATATCCATAGGATGCAAGTAGTCCAAAACCGATTCCTCCGTAAAGCCACAAACGCCCCTTGGTTCGTCCGTAATGAGATCCTCCACCTTGATCTCAAAATCCCCACCATCCAGCAGTTCATGAAACGCCTCTCCAAGCGTTTCTTTGACACTGCTGCCAAGCACCGCAATCCTCTCATAGCAGCGGCTGCTAATTACACTCCCTCCACCATCTCCCGCCTTCGCCGCCCTCGGCATGCTCTCACAGACCCCGATGACCCCATTACCCTCCTCCAAGAGGCCAATAGGGCCACCAGCACACTACATAAACACAGACCGACCTCGCCGCCGAGGTCCATCGCGACGCGCTCCACGTAGTAGTTCCCTTCCCCGTCCCTTGTCCGATGAAGGCCAGCCCGCGCCGCAGCTGAGCCAGTAATTACAATAATGTCCCAACAATGACCTCTGAGTTTGTTTCGGCGTTTCTTCTCAGAGCTAGTACTAGGAAACGCCGTGGTCATCAAACCAACAAGTATAACTTTCGATCCAGCCGTCCCTTGCTGTCCTCTCCAGCGACGCCCTAAGCCGAGGTCCGTACCCCACAGGGGGTGCCCTTAGTGCGTAGTCGCTTAGTTTTAAGTAGTCTTATGCCCTGGCTGGAGGCTTTAATTTTTAATTAAGGCATTCACAGGAAAGTTCGATTAAGTAGTAACGGTCTCTAAAGTAGCCTACCTACGAGATGCCATATCAAAAAAAAAAAAAAAAAAATAGCTAAGATCAATCATTCCGCGTCGCGCGCTCGCCCTGTGCGGACGTGTCTACCTCCGCTCCGCCGCTCTAGCTCGCCGCGCTTTTCGTTTTCGCCTCGCCGTGCTATCGCAGATCGCTCGTGCCGCCCACGTGCGCTTCCTGTCTAGCTCGCCGCGCTTTTCGACCCGCTGCGCTATCGCAGATTGCTCTGCCCGCGTGCATTGAGAGTCTCGGGAGTGTCAGTGTCAGTGCACTGTGAAGTGTCTCGTTGCTGCACCTGCCGAGCTGTATCGAAAGCTGCAGCAACGCCCTAACTTATTCCTGCAGAGTGGTCAAACGTTCTACATATCCCTCTGGCAGAATAACGGTCAAACGTCCTTCATATTCCTTTGGCAGAATAACGGTCAAACGTACTACCGGGCGATTAATCAATCCCCGATTCAACGCGCCCTAGGCGTCGGTACTCCTGCCCGTTCCCCCCGTGTGTGTGTGGTGTGTGTGTCGTGCGGTGTAGTGTAGTGTCGTGTTGTGCACCGAAGCTGCTCGGCGCCGGACGAGTCAGGTTAGTGAGGTACACACCTCCCTGTCACTAGGACAGGGAGGGTCATACACCCTCCGGGCCTACAACCCGGAGGACTAGGTACCCCCCTTTTCTAATAATAATGGACGCATGTCCTAGCCCCGCCCCTCATTACCAGGCCCTTCTGGCCCTGGTGAACGAGGTCCTCTTAAAGGACCCCGAAGTCCGCGCCAAATATGGCCAAAAATTAGCTGCCCTTCTGCAGCCAACCCCCGCCCCCCAACCCGCCCCTGCCGAAACCGAGGTGTCCATGGACACCGAGGTATTCTCGGCAAAGCGCCCCATCCCCGTCTCCTCGGATTCCTCCGAGGAGTCTCCATCCTCGTCCCCGGACGATGAAGCCGACGGCTTCATCGTTGCCACGGGAAAGAGGAGGAGGAAGAAATCTTCCTCCAATCCCGCCCCCAAACTGGCAGCCACTGCATCCGCCAGCGGCTCACCCACCCCCGCCCCCGCCCCCGCAAACGCTACCGCCGCCCCGCGCGCAGCGACTCTTAACCCCGCTCGCTCAGCCCCCCGAGCCGCCACCAAAATCCCTCCTCCTCCGCCTGTCTTCATTCAGGACAAGGCCAAATGGACCAATGTGTCCAGCTGGTGTTCTGAGTTAAAAATCCAATTCACCAATGCCAGGTCTACACAGACTGGCATAAAGGTAACCCTTCCGTCCTCCAAGGACTACCGGGAACTGACCAAGCTCCTCCGCAACAGAGGTGTGGCCTTCCACACCTACTCCCTCCCGGAAGAACGCCTCATTCGAGTCGTCATCCGCCGAGTGCCAAAGGAGTTAACCTCCGATGACATCAAGGTGGACCTCACCTCTCAGGGAATCCCTGTAAAGGAGGTCCACCGCATGCACAAGGCACGCGGTAAAATCCCTTACGATATGGTTCTCGTCATCTGCAACCCAGCAGAGGGAACTACCCACCACCCCATCTTCCTAGTGAAGAGCGTCTGCTCTCTCACAGGAATCTCCATAGAGAAGCCTCACAAGAGCGGCATCGTCGGCCAATGCCACAGATGCTAGCTATATGGTCACTCCCAGGCTCACTGCCACGCCAAACCCAGGTGCGTTAAGTGCCTGGGCGATCATGGCACGGCAGAATGCCCTCGCCCCAGGGACCGAGCGCTCTGTAAAGAGCCTCCTAGTTGTGTCCTCTGCGGCGCGACTGGCCACACGGCCAACTATCGCGGGTGTCCCAAGGCCCCCAAATCCTCCTCCTCAAAGTTAGCCACCCGGGCCAACTCACGCCAAAAGCGGGAATCCCCAGGGAGTCAGATCCCAGAGCGACTGTGCCCCCAAAGGCCCAGTCCCTGGAACCAGTTGAACCACCAGAGGGCCTTCCCGGCCCTCGTGGCGACTGCTCCCCAGACCCCCCCAACCACCCCCGCCTGGAAGGACAAGGATCCTCGCATCCGTCCTTCCACGGCCCAAAAGGCGGCTCCGTCCCCTCCTGCCCCTGCACCTCTGGTTGCAGCTTCAACCCCTACACCCCCTCCCTCGACCCCCTTGCCAGGAAACGGCCCCACAGATGCGTTCAACGTCATCTCGGGGACCTTCCTTATCTTTATGTCGCCCCGCGCCAGACAAATGGCAAGCGACTTAAAGGTAGCCATGGCAGCAGGCAATCTGCAAGCCATAATCAATATTTATAACGCGTATCCTGAGATTACGCACGCCCTTTCCTCCCTCGCCTCCAACAAGAACTAATTATGGATATTTCGGTCACACAAAGAACCAAGCCCCGATCCCTCAAACTGGCTCACTTCAATGCCGATGGCATCAGAGATCAGAAGTTCGAGATCTCAACCTTCCTTAGAGAGTACCAGGTTGACATCTTCCTCGCTCAGGAGACCTTTCTGAAGCCTTGCCACCGCACTCCTCTAATTGCTAACTACCGTGTAGTTCGCAACGACAGGCTGCGATGTCACAAAGGCGGTACCCTTATTTACTTCAAAAGGGCTCTTCATTGCATCCCATTGGACCCCCCACCCCTCTCACGACTTGAAGTGTCAATGTGCCGTCTCGGCATGACAGGGCACCAACCTATCACGTTAGTGTCAGCCTATGTCCCTCCCAGCAACTCTGCAGAGGACCATCAACTCCTAGCAGATGACATTACCCTTCTTCTTGGGTTGAGCGACTCCGTTATTATAGCGGGCGACCTCAACGCCAAACACACTGCCTGGAATAGCACCAGGATCAATTCCAGAGGCAGACTCCTGCTTGATCTCTCCACTCGATTAAACTTCGATGTCGTAGGCCCCATGACCCCCACTCACTTCCCCCATCAAACCGAATTCACCCCAGACGTCCTCGACATAGCGCTCCTAAAGAACGTCAACCTACGGTTAGACTCTATAGAGGCGCTGTCAGAGCTAACGTCTGACCATCGCCCAGTCATCATACGACTGGCTCCACGTACTGGCCTCCCTGACCCAGGTCTAGCACCCCAGAAGAAAGTGGTAACGGACTGGAGGAAAGTAAGCGATCGGCTGAAATCCACCACATCCCCCCACTTGGACTCCATACCTGCACGCCTCGACTCTATCGCTGACACGACAGCTGCGATCGACTCGTTCACGGATCACGTACAGTCGGTACTGAACGAATGTTCAAGGGAGGTTACAGTGACAGAAGACTGTCGCTGGAAACTCCCTGCTGACTTGCGTGAACTGTTGACCGAGAAGAACGCGGCGGTCCGTGCCTACAGCAGATTCCCCTGCGCGGCTAACAAAACCCATATGAGCTATTTACAGAGAACTGTAAAAAGACGTGTATCGGAGTGGCGTGAAGCTGGCTGGGATAAGATGCTGGATGAGTTAGAGCCCACCCATCAAGCCTTCTGGAACCTTCAGAGGAAACTTAAATCCAATGAAGTTGTGACCATGCCTCCCCTGGTTCGCCCTGACAATTCCATCGCCTTCGATGACGAGGACAAGGCTGAATGCCTCGCCTCTTGCCTAGAAGCCCAGTGCTCCCCCAGCCTCCTACCAGTAGACCAAGCTCATCTCCTTGAGGTTGACGCTGAAGTCGAACGTAGAACCTCCCTCCCACCTGTTGACGACCCTGAGGACCCCCTGCCCCCCATCACCCCTGATGAGGTGCCGGACATCGTCAAGGGTCTTCAACTCAGGAAAGCGCCCGGCTCAGACGGCATCACCAACAGAGTGATCCGCCTCTTCCCTGCCCACCTGATCATCCTCTTGACCACCATCTTCAATGGTGCACTAGGAAACAACATTTTCCCACAAACGTGGAAAGAAGCCACTGTTATAGGCATTCCTAAGCCCGGTAAGCCTAAAGCCGATCCCACTAGCTACCGTCCCATCAGCCTACTCAAAGTTCTCGGTAAGATCTATGAGAGGCTTATATATAAGCGTCTCAGAGCCTACGCCGAGAACAAGCGCCTTATCCCATTAGAACAATTCGGGTTCCGTACCCAGCACTCCTGTCCGCAACAGATCCTACGCATCACTGAACATATTCACGCAGGCTTCCTGCGTGGTTTGTACACAGGCGTAGTTTACTTCGATATAGCGAAGGCGTTTGACAAAGTCTGGCACAACGGCTTAATCTATAAGCTGTACCAACTCGGTGTGCCTGACCGTCTCGTTCTCATCCTACGGGACTTTCTGTCAAATCGCACCTTTCGCTACAAAATCGAAGGAGCGCTCTCCTCCCCCGCCCCATCTGTGCAGGTGCCCCCAGGGCTCTGTGTTAGCCCCCCTCATTTTCACGCTATTCACCAGCGACATCCCGAAAAGAAGCAAGGCTCACCTCGCTCTGTTCGCAGACGACACAGCCATCTACTGCTCGGGACACAGCCCAGATCAGATTCGCTTCCATCTTCAAAGAGCAGTCAACTTTCTAGCTGCCTGGTTTAAGAAATGGAGAATCGAAGTTAACCCCCTTAAGAGCCAAGCGGTTCTCTACAGGAAACCGCGGGTCAGCGTCACCCTTCCACGTCCCATCACCATGGACGGCAAGCCGATCCCTTGGGAGAAGCAAGCCAAGTACCTTGGTGTTACCCTCGATCAAAGCCTTAAATTCTCAGAGCACATTAAGACGGTCCGCGCTCGCGCCGCCTTCGCTCTAGGTCGACTCCACCCCCTCCTCAATCCGCGTAGCAAGCTATCGCTCAGGTGCAAAATGCGCTTGTACACAGCTTGCATACGCTCGATCATGACCTACGCTTGTCCAGTGTTCGCACATGCCAAGCCACGTTATATCCACAGGATGCAAGTAGTCCAAAACCGATTCCTCCGTAAAGCCACAAACGCCCCTTGGTTCGTCCGTAATGAGATCCTCCATCTCGATCTCAAAATCCCCACCCTCCAGCAGTTCATGAAACGCCTCTCCAAGCGTTTCTTTGACACTGCTGCCAAGCACCGCAATCCTCTCATAGCAGCGGCTGCTAATTACACTCCCTCCACCATCTCCCGCCTTCGCCGCCCTCGGCATGCTCTCTCAGACCCCGATGACCCCGTTACCCTCCTCCAAGAGGCCAATAGGGCCACCAGCACACTACATAAACACAGACCGACCTCGCCGCCGAGGTCCATCGCGACGCGCTCCACGTAGTAGTCCCCTTCCCCGTCCCTTGTCCGATGAAGGCCAGCCCGCGCCGCAGCTGAGCCAGTAATTACACTAATGTCCCAACAATGACCTCTGAGTTTGTTTCGGCGTTTCTTCTCAGAGCTAGTACTAGGAAACGCCGTGGTCATCAAACCAACAAGTATAACTTTCGATCCAGCCGTCCCTTGCTGTCCTCTCCAGCGACGCCCTAAGCCGAGGTCCGTACCCCACAGGGGGTGCCCTTAGTGCGTAGTCGCTTAGTTTTAAGTAATCTTATGCCCTGGCTGGAGGCTTTAATTTTTAATTAAGGCATTCACAGGAAAGTTCGATTAAGTAGTAACGGTCTCTAAAGTAGCCACCTACGAGATGCCATATCAAAAAAAAAAAAAAATATTTAGTTAATAACACTAAATAATTATAAAAGTCCAATGAAAAATGAGCGTGACACTCATCTTGACATTCCCGCCAAACTTCTCGAGTGAACTCCGAACAAACAATGCACTATATACTTACTATACTCTTTGAATGCACTATAGCATCGCCTAGCTCTAGAATAGAGGTAAACAAACCAATTTAGGGTTACCACAACTCACGTTTTACAAATTTCCTGTTATTTACATGATTATCGACTTTTGGGCGATTTTCAAATTTGGGGCCAAAAGCGTGTAATTCGAAATATTTTTTTCAATATTGATATTACTGTAAATCAAAGTATTGTAAATTATATATATTAACGTCACGCAAGTTGACCCATTATTTTAACTTCATAAATATTGCAAGATTTTAAGTTATTGCTATAAAACAAGCTCAAATCTCATTCGTATGACTGTCTCCAAATTCAAATTCTGTATAACTTTCTTTTTTAATTAAAAATCTGCAACGGAAATTGGAATGTTATCTTTATATTTTATAATATAACTATAAAAGAACATTAATAAAACACTAAGATATTTTTACAAACAAAGGAAGTTCGATATACAGAAAAAGAACATTTTTGACATTTCATTTGTGTTATCGTCATTTAATCCCCTACGCGAGCTATATTACGCCATTTTACCGCGCTCAGCCACCCGCAGAAGGCTCGGGTGTTCCTGGTGTGTGACGTCCACTTGACACAAGGGACGTCATTCATTTCGTGTAATAAAACCACTATAGTCACAAGTACCATTAATGATAGTCGTGCTACACGTCCAGTTGGCTTGATGGCCTGCTTGATACTTACCAAAGAGTATAGTAAGTATCTACATAAAGAGTGACAACTCTGTGGTAAAATTTGCATGTATGGAAAGTGCTGCCCCCTTACATTTGGCGGGTGAACAACTACTAGTGAGTGATATACGTAGCTATGCATATGTAGCTATGTATACTATAGCTACATACCTATGAATATTGTAGCTATGTATATTATTGTTACGTACCTATGCGTACGTAGCTATGTATATTAAAGGTCTGGGTTTTCAGATGATTAAAAAAAGTATTCAGTAATTCATTTATTTTATGAGTGGAAACTTCACAGCTGACACACACAGAAATATTATTACAAATTAGCCGAAAGTGTCACAAATTAACAGTTTGGGGTTGAAACTTTGTATGGATTACTTATAAGTATATTATTTTGTAACAACACATAACCATGGTAATTTATCCATCTGCATCCTGTCGTCATGAAGAGACACCACAATTTTGGCAATAACACGTGCACTTGTTACATTAATTCAACACAAGTCTAAATAAAATAAAATTGTTTGATTCTCTATCCGCCATCTTACTTCTTTAATGAAAATTATAAAATATGGCATTGTCATTGACCTTTATTTGACCCTAGGGACAAGATGGCTGCCAAGTTGTTCACTCGCCAGAGTTCAGGTGTCGCTGTCGACTGTAAAAATTGATGAAGTGTTAAGTGTGCCCCCCCTGATACTTACTATACTCTTTGCCTGCTTGCTAATGATCCCCACCTTGCTTTTTTTTTAATTTAAGTAATGTAATGCGTCGCGTGGTCAATCGTTCCCGCCATTGGTTGGTTTGGTGTTCGATTTCGCTTCGCTAATAATTTTTAATTAAGGCATCCTTAATTAAAAATTAAAGCCTCCAGCCACTTAAAACTAACTTAAAATTAGGCGACTACGCACTAAGGGCACCCCCTGTGGGGTACGAACCTCGGCTTAGGGCGTCGCTAGAGAGGACAGCAGGGGACGGCTGGATCGAAAGTTATACGTAATGGTTTGATGACCGCGGCGTTTCCTAGTACTAGCTCTGAGAAGAAACGTCCGAAACAAACTCAGAGGTCATAGTTGGGAGTTTATATTTACTGGCTCAGCTGCGGCGCGGGCTGGCCGTCATCGGACAAGGGACGGGGGAGGGGGCTACTACGTTGAACGCGTCGCGATGGACCTCGGCGGCGAGGTCGGTAGGTCGGTCTTTTTTTGTGTATTGTGCTGGTGGCCCTATTGGCCTCTTGGAGGAGGGTTATGGGGTCGTCGGGGTCTGTGAGGGCATGCCGTGGACGGCGAAGCTTGGAGATGGTGGAGGGGGTATAGTTAGCAGCCGTTGCTATTAGGGGATTGCGGTGCTGGGCGGCAGTGTCAAAGAAGCGTTTGGAAAGACGTTTCATGAACTGCCGGATGGTGGGGATTTTGAGATCGAGGTGGAGGATCTCATTACGGACGAACCAAGGGGCGGTTGTGGCTTTACGGAGGAAACGGTTTTGGACTACTTGCATCCTATGGATATGACGCGGCTTGGCATGTGCGAAGACTGGACAAGCGTATGTCATAATCGGGCGTATGCATGCTGTGTACAAGCGCATTTTGCACCTGAGCGACAGTTTGCTACGCGGGTTGAGGAGGGGGTGGAGTCGACCCAGAGCGAAGGCGGCGCGTGAGCGGACCTCCTTAATGTGCTCTGAGAAGTTGAGGTGGTGGTCGAGAATCACACCTAGGTATTTGGCTTGCTTCTTCCAAGGGATCGGCTTGCCGTCCATGGTGATGGGCCGTGGAAGGGTGACTTTGCGGCGCGGTTTCATGTAGAGTACCTCTTGGCTTTTTTGGGGGTTTACTTCGATCCTCCACTTCTTAAACCAGTCAGCAAGGTAGTTGACCGCTCTTTGAAGATGGAGGTGAATCCGGTCTGGATTGAGTCCAGAGCAGTAGATGGCTGTGTCGTCTCCGAACAGAGCGAGTTGTGCCTTACTGCTTTTCGGGATATCGCTGGTGAAAAGCGTGAAAATGAGGGGGCTAATACAGAGCCCTGGGGGACACCTGCATGGAAGGGGCGGGGGGAGGGGAGTGCTCCCTCGATTTTATAACGAAAGGTGCGGTTTGACAGGAAGTCCCGTAAGATGAGGACGAGACGATCAGGCACACCGAGTTGGTACAGCTTATAGATTAAGCCGTTGTGCCAGACTTTATCAAACGCCTTCGCTACGTCAAAGTAAACTACGCCTGTATACATACCACGCAGGAATCCTGCGTGTATATGTTCAGTGATACGTAGGATCTGTTGGGGACATCCCCACCTCGCGCTTCACGCCCGTATTTATACCATTGGTTTATTTAGTTATACATTAATCGTCACACCTCTCCCTTTTTTATCAAATTCAGTAGGTACAATAATTGCAAAATAGTATTTTAAAATAAACCACCAATAGTATACAAATCAAACATTTTATGTGTATACATTCTTCTCATTATTTAATTTATTTAGAGTAGATAGAATTTATAAATCACTATCGACACTAATGTCCCGATGTTGTCCTTATTGATTTTATTTTAAGACATACGTCCTAGTTTGTTAATCTACTATTTCATACCCAAAAATTTATCAAATAACATTCAAATTAAGAATAAAGTAAGCTAATGTGCGAACTAATAATTCCTATATAGTTTAGAGATTACCGTCACCAAGCATAACGCTTGCACATTACATTAAATAAAGAAAAGGACACTTCAGGTGTCTCGTTCATGGTCAACAATTCTCATACACTATTCCCCCACGGAAATATCGAGTCAACCCTACTCCCTCTTTGCTCGCGTTTTTTGTTTTTTTTAGACAAAACCCAGAGCTTACTGCCTACCGCATACCCACGGACTACACGTTGAGTAATTGTCTATTTTCAACGGGCTACAGTTACGGTACTCTGATATAGTCTCCGACCTACTGAACCGAGATGTTTACACAAATGCTAAGGTGGTGTCAATTCACGATCTATTTCATTTTCAATCTGCTGTGTATCTTTTGTTCCTAGGCTCACTTCGAATAATTATATTATTCACGGTAAGGTCTCTACAAAATCGTACCATTGAACTTTCGATCTAACTTGGTCTGATAATCTGATTTCGCTCTTTATTTTATTGATAACTAGCTTTCCGCCCGCGGCTTCGCCCGCGTAGAGATCGGTTATATCGCGCTTTTTGGATTTCCCTCGGGAATATCAATTTTTTCCGGGATAAAAGGTAGTCTAAACCTTCCTTAAGAATCACTCTATCTATTAAAAAAAACCGCGTCAAAATCCGTTGCGTAGTTTTAAAGATCTAAGCATACATACGGACATACAGCGAAAGCGACTTTGTTTTATACTATGTACTCGTATTGATAAGAATTCGTTAAACAAAATGTTAAACTGCTTTAACGTATCCAAGGGCGGATCCAGCTTTGGCGCCAGGGGGGGGTCACATAGTCGTGGTCAAGTCAGAAGAAGTTTTAATTAAACTTTGATAATAATAGATACAATTAAAAAGAAGGTATTTTATTAATAAGTACCTACTGAACATAAAAATACCTAATTAAATAACGAAATCAATTTTTCTTTTACGTCTCCTGCCGAAATGTTTTATCACTTCATGTATTTCAATGGGTACGTTTCTATGGACGTAGAGAAGTGCCAGTCCGGTTAGATGTTCTTCAATCATTGAAGCTCTTTTCCATGCTTTGATTTTTCGTAACGTAGACGACGTACCACTGGGTGCTGAGAGGCGAGCTCAGACTGGGGGGAGATCTGACGAGTTAAGCGGACGATACGCTGGTCAGAGGTCCTGGTGGCAGAATGGCGGGACAGGCTTTCGTGCCCTACCGCAGGCCTCACCACCATCGAGGCGTTCCGGCTGGTACTGGCGGACTGGCTCGGGAGAAGGCAGGGCTCCCTGATGTTTCGGATTACACAGGTACTTTCGGGGCATGGTTGCTTCGGAAAGTACCTGTGTCGCATAAACATGGAGCTGGACGCCCGGTAGCACTACTGCATCAACTGCCGGGAGCGGCATACGCTGGCAGAGTATGCCACGCGCGGAGGAGCTGCGCCGTGCCTTCATCTCGGCCGGCAGGGAGCTGTCACTGCCGTAATCGAGTCGATGGTCGGCAGTGATGAGTCCTGGGATGCGGTGGTTTCCTTCTGCGAAACAGTCGTCTCGCAGAGGCTGTGGACAGGGAGAGGGAGATCTCGTCCTCTCACCCGACCCACACCAGGCGCACCGGGCGTCGGCGGAGGGCGGATAACGCCCTCTTTCAGCCACCCTAAACGGGTCCAGGGGCGACACACTCGGAGACATCTGTCGCCCCCTAAACATCAGGACCCGGGGTGGCGGCGCGAAGTGTTCCACACGCGCCACTCTTAGACGTCATGGGGGGAGTCGCACACATCATTCAGCCGAGGAGGCCCACAGCGGTGGGCCAGCACCAATCGGGGGTTGCGGAAGCAGTGTTCGTTCTCGCAACCCCGGTGTAGGTGCGAGATGGAACATCGGGGTGGTTTTTAGTGAGTAGGTGTCTGACAGACCCTGTCGCCCACCCCAGGGCGGCGGACATGCATGAGGATTTTCCAACCAGGAAAGAAAAAAAAACGCTTAGACCTTAGACTTACGAAGCTTAGGACCTTCAATTTCCCTCACCAAAAAAAAAACGTAGGTATGTACAGACGAAGTGTTCTTAAACATCATACAGAACAGGGTAAGACCGAAATGTGACGAACAAACAGTCAATTCGGATTTCGCTCTGGTGTCGGTATTCGTGAAGCTCTTTTTGCCCTCAACGTCCTCGTAAAAAAATGCAGGGATATACACTGCTGTGCTTTATAGATTACGAACAGGCATTCGACCGGGTTAAGCACCAGCACCTCCTGGGTCTATTAACAGATATTGAACTCGATGGCAAGGACGTCAGGATTATCCGTAATCTGTACGAGAACCAAGTAGCTACAATCAAAGTTAAAAATGAGGAGATCGAGGAAATCAACATCTGTCGTGGAGCTCTGGAAGGCTGTGTCTCCGTTGCTCTTCAATATTTATTCCGAGGCAGTGATGTCGGAGGCTCTTGAAGGTCTGGAAGCCGGAGTGAAGATCAATGGCAAGGTCGTTAATAACCTGCATTATGCGGACGACACTGTTCTCATTGCAGCCTCTCAACAAGATTTGCAAACCATTGTAGATAAAGTCAATGAGTGCAGCGAGAAGGCCGGTCTGTCGATGAACATCAGCAAGACAATATTTATGGTGGTTTCTAGAAACCCAGACTTATGTCCTAGCATATCGGTGGCAGGCAAACAACTTGAGCGGGTACGACAGGATAAGTATCTCGGTGCTTAGGTAAATGAAGCATGGGAGTCCGACCAAGAAATTAAGACCCGGATAGAACTTGCCCGAGCATCTTTTAACAAAATGAAGAAAGTTCTGTGCTGTCGTAAACTCCACATAAAGATCCGAGTGAGATTACTGATGTACTACGTATGGCCTGTCGTTCGTCATGTCCCGCTGCGAAGCATGGATTTTGAAAGAGGACACTACACGACGCTTGCAGGCTTTTGAAATGTGGTGCTACCGTCGTATGCTGCGCATAAGCTGGACCCAAAAGGTCAGAGTTGACACCGTCCTTCAGCGCGTTCTAATGCCTCGAAAGTTGTTGCCCACCATAACGAAACGCAAACTAGATTATCTTGGCCAGATGCTCCGACACGATAGATATACGCTACTCCAACTCATTATGATGGGCAAGGTAGAAGTAAAAAGGCGCGCTGGACGAAAGAGAAAGTCGTGGCTGCGAAAAATCAGGGTGTGGGCAGTGGAAGAGAGAGTTGAAAAACTGCTCCGTCTCGCGGTTGACAAGACCGAATACAAGAAGCTGACGGCCAACCTTCAGGATTGAAGAGGCACAGGAAGAAGAAGAAGAATGTACAGACGTCAACCTTATTGCTAAACTATGAAGGCTCAAAGTTGATTGGGAACATTTGACAGTTTCCGATAGCTTGAACTGCTGTCGTCCGTATATAAATCCTCCTCTTTCAGTAAGTAGACACCTACTTATCTACCTACGAGTTACTTTAATTAAGAACATTACAACCATAATATTTGAGTTTGAACACACACAGTGTGTGTGTGTTCAATGCATAATGAAGAAACTGATTACTATACAAAGTGCGGGCAACTAAAATGAAATGTGACATAAAAATGTGACATTTGAATATTGGCCGTGACGGCGGTAGCGCGGCAAAATTCAACTTTTGAATGGGTTGGGCATTCAAAAGTTGAATTTTGCCGCGTTCCCGAACTATGCGTTTGCCGGCAAACAAAGTATGTATTATATAAATTGATTAAATATTGAAAGTACTTAAATAAAATCCTCCTGTGCTAGGTACTCCTGGACCCAGCCCAGGGGGGGGGGGGTCATGGGGGTCATGACCCCCTGGATCCGCCCTTGTATCATAATATTATTTTGCAAATAAATGTCAAGGAGATATGTAATAAAATCTCAATTGTTGTTATACGCATTACACACTACGCACATTTATCTTGCCCCACACCAGGAATCACTCCTGCATCGTGGGTACGTTTACAAACCTTGAAACACACATATACAAACAGAACCCGCGACACACAGTACAACAGTCGATTGTTCAACTATTGTGCGACCCGTGTCGTCATTTATGATTTGATTTGATGATATGATTTGTTCTCTTCTGAATATATGTGTTATCAACTCGTTTGTAACTGAATTTAGCTACACATTCGCTTTTACTAACAAGTATTCAGAACCCTAATCCTAAACAAAACGATACAGCCCATCTTTATGTTCCAATATAATGTGTTTATGCAATGTCCACTCGACCTTGACTACTTCCAGCAGGTCAACCACGAACTACTAGGCTCGACTGTCACTAGTCGTGCACTGGGCTGCGATGTGTGTGTCCGTTCGTAGTCTTCTCTGCGACCCCGAGTTGGGGGCGCGAGGAGACGGTTTGGGGGCTCCTTTATGGCCCCATTACCGCGGAGTCGGTCTCTCGGTCCCCAAAATTGGGGACCCGTCTTTGGGTTGCACCCGAAGGGTGCTGTTCTCCGTCTTCGCACACCTAAGTCGACGCCGCGAGGGTGTGCCTTCCCTCCGGCGGTGGACGGTGTGCTTTTGTTGTGTGTGACTGTAGGAGCGCCCGAAGTGTTTCACGACGCCCGTGCGACCAGACCCCTACCAGGTTGGATCTCGGGTTGCCCCCGGGAAGGCCCAGCAAGAGTCGATCAGCAACAGGGCGTCGGCTTTGGTTGGCGCTCCGCTACAGTGGGTGATTACCCCGACCCCCTAACAGCACAACCAGCTATGTACAGTAGGCTGCGAGGGTGCGGGGGGTGGTGTGTGTGACGAGCGGTTTGTGGGTGTGTGTTCACCGCTCGTGTGGTGTTCTGAGTGTGTACCTGCATGTAGAGTAGTGCATGTGTGTTCGTCGCGCGCATAGCGCCTATAAAAATATAGTCCGCAATGCGCACGGCGGTGTTGTGTTGCGAATGTGTAGTGTATATTTTTGGCTGAGTAGGTCACGTGTAATTGTGTTTGTGATCTACCCGGGTGTCATGTCCGGTAGCGCGACGTCTGCTATGAGGTCGCGCGGGAATCTCTTCTTATCGGGTGGCCTCGCGTGCCAGGGCGCAATTTCTTTAATGTGGTGGAGCTCGGAGGTGCTGGCACGCGAGAACATCCCCTTCACCAGGCGGACGACGAAGTCATCGATGCTCTCGACTCGCAGGTCCCTGTTAATGACCGAGTTCCTCACGTACCGGGGAGCTTGGACGATCTGACGCAGCGTGATGTTCTGCTGCGTCCGGAGCTTCTTCCTATGGGTCTCGGCCGTGAGCGCGAGCCAAGCCGGGGCAGCGTAAGTTAGTTGCGGCCGCACGTATATCTTGTAGATCCCCAGCTTGACTCGCATGGAGAGGCGTGACGAGAGCACCGGGCGCAAAAGGTTCCTGCTTACCTTTACCCGCGCGACGGTGTCGCAGACGTGCGGGCCCATGGTGAGCCGGCTGTCGAGTGTGACCCCCAGGTATTTGGCGGTCCTGGTCCACTCGACCTCGGTCCCCATGAGCTGAAGGTTCGGTGGATGAAGTCCGCCTCGTGCCGTGACAATAATAGCTTGCGTCTTACCTGCGTTCACCGACAGTCTCCACTTGCTGAGCCAGTCGGGGAGGTCGTCCAGAACGCGCTGCATCTTGATGGCCGCGTGGTCGGCTGACAGCGACGTGGTGATGTACGCGGCGTCATCTGCGTACAGCGCGAGGGTTGCAGAGTGCGTGGCGGGGATATCGTCGGTGTATACCGAGTACAATACAGGCGAGACGCAGCTTCCCTGCGGCACGCCCGCTCTAATGGGGCGCGCGCTTGATGACATGTTCTCCACCGAAACCTTGAAGGTCCTGTCCTGCAGGAAGGAGGAGACCACCTGTATCAAGCGACGAGGCGCGGTGGTCTTGGTTAGCTTGTAAATAAGGCCGGCGTGCCAGACCCGGTCGAATGCCTTCTCCATGTCGAGGAATACTGCAGCGGCGTACTCCCTTTTATTCATGGCCGCGGTGAGTGTGTGCAGTACCCTCGACAACTGGAGCGTCGTCCTGTGTTCAGCCCGGAAGCCAAATTGTTCTGGGCGGGGCGTGGTGTGCGGCAGCAGGTGTTGCAGCAGGAGTGCCTCGAACACCTTGGAGGTTGTGGAGAGGAGCGTGATCGGCCGGTAGCTTTCCGGCATTGACACGTTCTTCCCGGGCTTGGGCAACATGATTACCTTCCCCTGCTTCCAGCAGTTGGGGAAGGTTCCGGTGTAGGGTATAGGCGCGCTATTGCCGCCACCGATTTCGGTGGCAGGTATCGGAGGGCGGTGTTAGTGATGCCGTCCGCACCGGGTGCCTTTCTTGGCTTGGTGCGCCTTATTGCCCCCAGTACTTGGCCCGGGGAGAAAAATATGGGGTCTTCTTCTGGAGCTACCGGCGTCTTGAAGTACTCTCCAAGGTGTTGCTCCACTGCTGCGACATGGTCCAGGGCGTCTGTCGGGTTCGGCGTGAACTGACGCTCCAGGTGTTCGGCGAATATTTCGGCCCGGTCGGCCGCCGTGTAGCGTAGCGCCCCGTCGCTGTTGCGTAGCGGGCGCACCGGGGCTGGGGTATTCTTTAGGCGTCGGCGGCATAGCCGGTGTACCGACGCCCAGTCGCCGTCTGCTGAGTCTATGATGTACTCCCAGCTCTCCGATGCGTGCGCGTGTAGCTCGGCCTTAACCTTGTCCGTGACACGGTTGAGCTGGTTCTTGATGGTGGGGCATCTTGTTTGTTGCCACCGCCTGCGCAGACGCCTCTTGTCGGCGATCATGTTTGCGATGTGTGGGGGGAGCTTCTGGTAGCGCCCCTGTGACGCGGTGGAGGTGCATGTCGCCGCTTCCAAGGCGCTCTTGATGCTGGTGGTTGGCTCAGCCAACTCGTTCACGTGCAAGGCATCGGTGACGGGCCGAGTGGGCGTGGTGGCCTCCATTACCTTCCTGAACTTGTCCCAATCCGTGTGTCGACGTGGCGCCGGATGGGCAACTCTGGTGGTGTGGTCAGTCAGGCGGACGAGCACTGGCTGGTGGTCGGACTTCAGCTCGTCGTCCAGCACCTCCTGCGCGATCTGGCAGGCGAGGCCCTGGTGTACGACGATGTCCAGCACATCGGGTGTGTGTGCTACGTTGTCTGGGTAGTGGGTCGGCGTCTCCGGGCCGGACACGTCGTACCCTTTGGCCTCCGCGTCGGCGAAGAGTCGTCGGCCCCCCGGGTTGGTGGTTCCGCTGTTCCATGCCGGGTGCTTGCAGTTAAGGTCGCCGGCGATGATGGTAGGATGCGGTGAGGCTAGCAGCGTGTGTATATCGCTGGTGTTGAGCGGTTTCTGCGGCTGCTTGTATGCTGCGTACACACACACGTGCCTACCGGCGACATGCAGCTGCACACCCAGTGCTGAGATGCTGCTGAGTGTTGGGGGCGGTAGCTCCTGGTGGACGACTCTTCGCTTCACCAACACCACCAGGCCTTGGGAAATTCGGTGTCGCTGGCTGTTGGTTTCGTTGTATTGCCCATCCTTCTGGTAGACGTGATAACCTGGGAACTTGACCGTGTCCCCAGGTCTCAGGAGTGTCTCGCTGATGAGCGCCACGTCGATGTCCTGTTCCTGCAGGAGAGGACGGAGGAGCACGACCTTCTCCCTGAGGCCGCGGGCATTCCAGTGTAGGATTCTCACCGGCTTAGACATGTCTGTTCAACATGATCAGGTCTGTTATGCCGGTGAGAACAACTGGCATCGGGTCCTGACCCCTGCTGAGCGCCAGCAGGATGTCCTGAAAGACCCGGAGAGCGGCCTCTATTATTGTAGACCCGGGGTTTCCTCCCCCGGGTGCGCCCGCCGACAAGGCGGTTTGTTGTTGTTTTTTTTTTTTGGTGGCGGCGGCCGACTATGCCACTCCTGAGCCGAGCTGCTCAGAGCCGAGCTGCGGACTGCCCGACTCACATTAGCTTGTGAGCTTTTGGTCGGCGGGTGGGAGAGGTCGGTTTTTGTTTGCTTAGGCCCCGCCCCCTTCTGTGGGACATTCACTGTCACATTGACAGTGGCGGGGTTAGCAGCGGCATTGGTCGTATTGGCCTTCCCTCGTTTGCCGCCGCGTCCTTTCCTCCTCCGTCCCGAGGAGGTGATGGCCGGGTTGCGCGCTGGTGGGTCGTTGGCGGCCGCCATCAGAGTCGCCGATTGGGTTTCCCCTATCGGCGTCGGCTGTAACGGCCTCTCAGCGGCCGTATTAGACCGGCGCGTGTGGCCGGTGATGGCGACCGTGCCCGCTCGCTTGTTGCGCACCTCCTTGCGCATTACGGGGCATTTGGTGTGGTTTGCGGGGTGCGCCCCCCCCGCAGTTGATGCAGGTGGCGGGCTCCTCTCTTGGCCGCGGGCACTCTCTGGCCACGTGACTCCCGCCGCACCTGACGCAAGCGAGCGGTTTTTTAATACGGCGTGGAATATGCAGCCGGGTCGTCCTTGTCGCGCCTTGATGACGCGAACGTACTCCGGCTGGAACCCCAGCGCGCGTAGATGTCTGCCGGCGCCGTGTCCGCAGGCAGCCCCCTTATGGCCACCTTGTGGCTCCGCTCCGCTGGCAGTGCGGCGCCTGTTGGTCCTGCAGGATTGCGCGTCGCTTCCGCGAATGTCTGGAGGGGCGACTCACCTTTGCACTGACGCTTCGGCGCTTCTTCCTGCTCGTCCGGGCTGCGCTGTCTGCGTTGAGCGGCGCGGGCAGGGGGGGTGATTTTTGGTGGCAAAGTTCGGGTTTTAGAGTTGCTTACCTCGCGGCTTCCGGCTGTGGTCAGGTCCGGTAGCGACGCGCTGGGTGCTCGGCGTTCGAGGTTTGCTCGGTGTGTGTGTCTTTTTATATATATATATATATTTTTAGTTGACGGTACACGCAACCGTTACTTAAACGCATTACTCGGAAAAGGCATTCTTTTTCATATGGCGTTTGACCAATAACATGGATCATAATGACGCATCTATATCTGCTTTGTCTGAGTTGAACTTGGACTGATCCACTCGATATTTAATAAGCTTTCGCTCGCTCTTGTTTTTTTTATGCAATGTATTATTTCCCTTTATATGCAGCAGTTAGAAGGATTTTCAACCTGCGCTTTCACTTTACTTAACGCAAACCCACAGGCACAGGTTTGACTTCGCAATCGCGGCGAAAATTCACAACCGTTTTGGGGGACTGTTCCATTATAAATAAATGTAAAAATGAATATTTTTTTTATAAATGACACTTTTTTAAGAGACGGTGTTTTGAATATTTTGGACCATCTGTGATAATAGTATTTTGTTAGTACCAACCGACATTAATTGTCAGTTTACTAATCGATGCATACTTAAATGCATTATTTTTGCTTTTTCGTGTGAGCTAATTTCTTGTGGTGACTCCAAAAATCATAAGTGGTTTCGAGAGAAGAATCACTGTCATGTTCACTGCCGTTAACACTAGAAGACGTTGTTATATATCTTCTCAGTAAAGATAAAAGAAATTGCCTTTGCACAGGCTTTGGCGTCCTGAAAGTGGATATTTTTAAATCTCGTAATCTTACTTTTCCGTGAGGAAAGGCAACAGTGCAAAAGTAGTTAAATCCATACAGCCAAAGCCAATGAACAAATAGAGTACTGGACGAACGAATTCTAATTAAACAAGTGAAATGTGAATCGGCTAACTCTATGAATAAAAGCTTCAGCAAGATTGAACAAGTTGGCGTTGCTAATATTGCCATAAATTATAAAATGAATAAATAAAAACAAGTAATTTATTCGATACGATACCTGGTCAACAGTACTTGTTAAGTAAAAGTATCGAATAAAAAGTATCGAGTACAAAATTATCGGTATCGAAAGGAAATTACTCGATACCAAAAAGTATCGATACTTTTTTCGTGTCCCTACTTATAACAATCACAACATAAAATTCTAACCAAATTATTTAAAAATGCAAAATTACTTTACTGTAAACAAACACTTCTCTAGCAAGTCGGAGCCATTTACAATATACGTCAAAATTAGTTCTGTGGACACTCGCTAGTGGCGCTTCAAATAGGCACAAAAATATAGCTGTCAAACTTACGGAACAGCCTGTCCAGTCGTAATTATAGAGGTCAATGCCTATGTTTTTTTTTGTTCTGGCACTCCACGGTTTGTGTTAGCCAATGTCGAGTAAAAATGCCTATGAAAAATCCCCACCATCCAGCAGTTCATGAAATGCCTTTCCAAGCGTTTCTTTGACACTGCTGCCAATCACCGCAATCCTCTTATAGCAGCGGCCGCCAATTACACTCCCTCCGCCATCTCCCGACTTCGCCGCCCTCGACATGCTCTCTCAGACCCCGATGACCCATTACCCTCCTCCAAGAGGCCAATAGGGCCACCAGCACATTACACAAACACCTACCGACCTCGCCGCCGAGGTCCACCGCGACGCGCTCCACGTAGTAATCCCCTGCCCCGTCCCTTGTCCGATGAAGGCCAGCCCGCGCCGCAGCTGAGCTAGTAATATCATAATGTCCCAACAATAACCTCTGAGTTTGTTTCGGCATTTCTTCTCAGAGCTAGTACTAGGAAACGCTCCGGTCATCAAACCATTAAGTATAACTTTCGATCCAGCCGTCCCCTGCTGTCCTCTCTAGCGACGCCCTAAGCCGAGGTTCGTATCCCACAGGGGGTGCCCTTAGTGCGCAGTCGCCTAATTTTAAGTTAGTTTTAAGTGCCCCTGGCTGGAGGCTTTAATTTTTAATTAAGGCATCTACAGGAAAGTCCGGTTTAGTAGTTACGGCCTCTAATGGCCACCTTATACCGAGATGCCATACAAAAAAAAAAAAAAAAAAATAGAAATATCGACGTTTATGAACGATATATCGATATTTTGATCGATGTTTTTTTTAGCAGAAATGAGAGACTACTTAATTTGTTTTAACGTTTATTTTTAAAGAATTATAATTTTTAATCTTAGCAGAAAACAAATAGATATTTATTTTTTTAACAAAGAATTTTAAAATAATATTTTTAACAACCTGGTGCCTTGTAAGCGATTTCTCTGCTGGGTTATTGTAGCTCCAGCTTCAGAAAATAACTGCTCACTAGGTACCGAAGTGGTGTGTGAGCGAGCGAAGCAACTGCTTCGTTTTGCGCACTTTTGTATTGCAGAGCGAACAAGCGAGACAGTGAGACACTGACAGAAATAACATACGCC
The DNA here is from genome assembly GCA_017933935.1 of Sesamia nonagrioides. Taxonomy (NCBI): domain Eukaryota; kingdom Metazoa; phylum Arthropoda; class Insecta; order Lepidoptera; family Noctuidae; genus Sesamia; species Sesamia nonagrioides. The sequence goes on from JADWQK010002186.1 coordinate 98,480, forward strand.
TCCGACTAAGAGGTGTATATTTGTGTGTGTAGCTGACATCGTTCATCATTTCGACGCCTGGCGCTCGCCCCGAGTGCACGTCTTCCCCCGCTCCTCTACGTGTCGTGCCTGCCACAGCGCTGCTCTCGCCGCCCTGCCGCTCGTGCCACGACCGCCGCGCTCGCTCGTGCCGCATCGCCGCGCTTTCGCTCGTGTCACGTGCGCCGTGCCTCTCGTGCCTCTCGGGTGTGTCAGTGCATTGTGATAGTGTCTACGCTGCTGCACCTGCCGAGCAGTGTATCGCCCTGCATCTAAAGCTGCAGCAACGCTATATCCTATTTCTACAGCATTGGTCAAAAACGTACATCCTATTCCTAGCGGAATACTGAACAAAACGTACAATAGTCGGTCGGATTGGCTCGCGAAAGTGAGTAAATCCCTCCGACTACAGGGCGAGTAGTCACTCCCCGCATCAACGTGCCCCACTGTAACCTAACGGTGCCAACGAAACTGGTGGCGTCGGTACTCCTGTCCGATCCTCGCGTGTGTGTGTCGTGTAGTGTCGTGTCGTGCACCGAAGCTGCTCGGCGCCGGACTTGTCAGGTTAGTAGGTACACACCTCCTTGTCGATAGGACAGGGAGGGTTACTCACCCTCTGGGCCTCCAACTCAGAGGACTAGGAGAATGGATAGCCCATCATCTTCCCTCGACCAGGCGCTACTAGCCCTGCTCAAGGAGGTCCTCCTAAAGGACCCAGATTTCATCGCCAAGTATGACGATAAATTAGCTGCCCTTCAACAGCCAGCCCCCGCCCCCAGCCCGCCCTTGCTGAAACCGAGGTGTCCATGGACACCGAGGTATTCTCGGCAAAGCGCCCTATCCCCGACTCCTCGGATTCCTCCAAGGAGTCTTCACCCTCGTCCCCGGACGATGAAGCCGACGGCTTCATCGTTGCCACGGGAAAAAGGAGGAGGAAGAAATCCTCCTCAAATCCGGCCCCCAAACTGGCGGCCGCTGCCTCCGCCAGCGGCTCACCCACCCCCGCCCCTGCCCCCTCAAACGCTGCCGCCCCCGCCCGCGCCGCCACATCCAACCCCGCCCGCTCAGCCCCCCGAGCTGCCGCCAAGATCCCTCCTCCCCCGCCTGTTTTCATACAGGACAAGGGGAAGTGGACTCAGATCTCAGATAGGTGTGCCGAGCTAAAAATCGCCTTCACCAAGGGCCAGTCTACACAGACTGGTATCAAGGTGACAGTCCCGTCCTCTAAGGACTACCGAGAGCTGACCAAGCTCCTCCGTAATAGAGGTGTGGCCTTCCACACCTACTCCCTCCCGGAGGAGCGCCTCACCCGGGTTGTCATCCGCCGCGTGCCTAAGGAGTTAACCTCCGAAGACATTAAGGCGGACCTCATCTCACAGGATATCTCTGTGAAGGAAGTCCACCGTATGCACAAAGCACGCGGTAAGGTACCATATGATATGGTCCTAGTGATCTGCAACCCAGCAGAAGGATCCGCCCACCACCCTATCTTCCTAGTGAAGAGCGTCTGCTCTCTCACAGGAATCTCTATAGAGAAGCCCCACAAGAGCGGCATCGTCGGCCAATGCCACAGATGCCAGCTATATGGTCACTCGCAGGCTTACTGCAATGCCAAGCCCAGGTGCGTCAAGTGCCTGGGCGATCATGGCACAGCAGAGTGCCCTCGGCCTAAGGACCGCGCGCTCTGCAAAGAGCCCGGCCACATGGCCAATTATCGCGGGTGCCCCAAGGCCCCCAAGTCCTCCTTTTTTTTTTTTTTTTTTTTTTTTTTTTTTTTTTTTTTTTTTTTGACGCTGTGGTAATGCATTTACGCACCATACCCCGAAGGGCGTGTGTGGGACTCGCCCAGCCGAAGCCGGGAATACCCACTAAACCCACAGCGGCACAACGACATCGCCTGAGTGGCGGGGTCATGGGAAAATGGCGCAGCCTAACTACCAATCCCCCGCCGGCGATTCCCACCTAGGGCGGGCCCACAGTGGTCCCTCCACTCCACAGGGAGGGGCCGGGCTGGGTACGTCTTTTTGTGCGAGAAGACGCAGCAGCCAAGGGTTTTTTAGCGAGGTGTCCTTCCTCTTAGCCCCACTCGTTTGCCCGGAGGCAAACGGGGCCCCCAGCTCCTCTCAATGAGGAGACCGGGTTGCCCGACGGTGACCCGGAGTTCGGGTCACGTCAGCCACCTCGAGTGGTGGCCGACCCGCCGCACGTGTGACCGCCGAAGCGGTCCCCGCATCTGGTTTTGGTCCGCGCCGGTAAACCGGTAACCCCTATATCTGGGGGCCGTTCCCCTATCCGCCACCTGGGGACGCGTCCGATGGCAGGCCAGAAACTGCACACGGACCCCCAAGTCCTCCTCCTCTAAGTTAGCCAACAGGGCTAACGCACGCCAAAAGCGCGAAACGCCAGGGAGGCATCCCCGAGCGACTGAGCCCTCAAAGGCCCAGTCCCTGGAATCAACTGAACTACCAGAGGGCCTTTCCGGCCCTCGCGGCGACCCCTCCCCAGACCCCCCCAGCCACCCCCGCCTGGAAGGACAAGGATCCTCGCATCCGTCCGACCACGGCTCAAAAGGTGGCCCCATCACCCCCCGCCCCCACCACTAAGGCTGCGGCAGCGAACCCCGGACCCCCTCCCTCAACCCCAATGGTTGGGAATCGTCCCATGGATGCCTTTAATGTCATCTCGGGGACCTTCCTCATTTTTATGACTCCCCGCGCCAAACAAATGGCGCAGGAGCTACAAGCCGCCAGGTCAACTGGTAATCCACATGCTACCCTTAGCATTTACAATGCGTATCCCGATATTACGCAAGCCCTGTCCTCCCTCGCATCCCACCAATAATGGATAGCAGACCTTCCCAGCGAACCAAGCCCCGATCCCTCAAACTAGCTCACTTCAATGCCGACGGCATTGGAGATCAGAAGTTCGAGATCTCAACCTTCCTTAGAGAGCACCAGATTGACATCTTCCTCGCTCAAGAGACCTTTCTCAAGCCTAGCCACCGCACACCCCTAATTGTTAACTACCGTGTAGTTCGCAACGACAGGCTGCGGTGCCACAAAGGCGGTACCCTTATTTATTTCAAAAGGGCTCTTCATTGCATCCCAATGGACCCTCCACCCCTCTCATGACTCGAAGTTTCAATATGCCGTCTCGGCATGACAGGCCACCAACTTATTACTATAGTGTCGGCCTATCTCCCACCCATCTCCGCTGCTGAGAACCATCAACTCTTAGCAGACGACATTGCCCTACTTCTTGGGTTGAATGATTCCGTCATAATAGCGGGCGACCTCAATGCCAAACACACAGCCTGGAATAGCACCAGGATCAATACCAGAGGCAGACTCTTGTTTGACCTCTCCACCAACTTAAACTTCGATGTCGTGGGCCCCATGACCCCCACTCACTTCCCCTACGAACCCGACCACACCCCAGACGTCCTCGACGTAGCGCTTCTAAAGAACGTCAACCTACGGTTAGACTCTATAGAAGCACTATCAGAGCTATCACACCCCAGGTCAAGCACCTCAGACGAAAGTGGTAACGGACTGGAGGAAAGTAAGCGATCGGCTGAAATCCACCACTCGCCTCGACTCTATCGCTGACACGACAGCCGCGATCGACTCGTTCACGGATCACGTACAGTCAGTCCTGAACGAATGTTCAAGGGAGGTTACAGTGACAGAAGACTGCCGCTGGAAACTCCCTGCTGACTTGCGTGAACTGTTGACCGAGAAGAACGCGGCGGTCCGTGCATACAGCAGCTTACTCTGCGCGGCTAACAAAACCCATATGCGCTATTTACAGAGAACTGTAAAAAGACGCATATCGGAGTGGCGTGAGGCTGGCTGGGATAAGATGCTGGATGAGCTAGAGCCCACCCATCAAGCCTTCTGGGACCTTCAGAGGAAACTAAAATCCAACGAAGTTGTGACCATGCCTCCCTTAGTTCGTCCTGACAATTCCATCGCCTTCGATGACGATGACAAGGCTGAATGCCTCGCCTCCTGCCTGGAAGCCCAGTGCTCCCCAGTCTCCTACCAGTAGACCAAGCTCATCTCCTTGAGGTTGACGCTGAAGTCGAACGTAGAACCTCCCTCCCACCCGTTGACGACCCTGAGGATCCCCTGCCTCCCATCACCCCTGATGAAGTGCAGGACATCGTCAAAGGTCTTCAACCCAGGAAAGCGCCCGGCTCTGACGGCATCACCAACAGAGTGATCCGCCTCTTCCCTGCCCACCTAATCATCCTCTTGGCCACCATCCTCAATGGTGCACTGGGGAATAAGATTTTCCCACAAACGTGGAAAGAAGCCACAGTTATAGGCATTCCCAAGCCCGGTAAGCCTAAAGCCGAACCGTCCAGTTACCGTCCCATCAGCTTACTCAAAGTTCTCGGTAAGATTTATGAGAGGCTTATATATAAGCGTCTCAGAGCCTACGCCGAGAACAAGGTCCTTATCCCATTAGAACAATTCGGGTTCCGTACCCAACACTCCTGTCCGCAACAAATCCCAACATATTCACGCAGGCTTCCTGCGTGGTATGTACACAGGCGTAGTTTACTTCGATATAGCGAAGGCGTTTGACAAAGTCTGGCACAACGGCTTAATCTATAAGCTGTACCAACTCGGCGTGCCTGATCGTCTCCTCCTCATCTTACGGGACTTTCTGTCAAACCGCACCTTTCGCTATAAAATCGAAGGAGCGCTCTCCTCCCCCCGCCCCATCCGTGCAGGTGTTCCTCAGGGCTATGTACTAGCCCCACTCATTTTTACGCTCTTCACTAGCGATATCCCGAAAAGCAGTTAGGCTCAACTCGCTCTGTTCGCAGACGACACAGCCATCTACTGCTCGGGACGCAGTCCAGACTGGATTCGCCTCCATCTTCAATCCGCGGTCAACAAGCTCGCTGACTGGTTTAGAAAATGGAGAATTGAAGCCAACCCCCTAAAAAGCCAAGCGGTACTCTACAGGAAACCGCGGGTCAGTGTCACCCTTCCACGACCCCTCACCATGGACGGCAAGCCGATCCCTTGGGAGAAGCAAGCCAAGTACCTAGGTGTGATTCTCGATCAAAACCTCAACTTCTCAGAGCACATTGAGACGGTCCGCGCTCGCGCCGCCTTCGCTCTAGGTCGACTCCACCCCTCCTCAACCCGCGTAGCAAGTTATCGCTCAGGTGAAAAATGCGCTTGTACACAGCTTGCATACGTCCGATAATGACCTACGCTTGTCCAGTCTTCGTACATGCCAAGCCACGTCATATCCATAGGATGCAAGTAGTCCAAAACCGATTCCTCCGTAAAGCCACAAACGCCCCTCGGTTCGTCCGTAATGAGATCCTCCACCTTGATCTCAAAATCCCCACCATCCAGCAGTTCATGAAACGTCTCTCCAAACGCTTCTTTGATACTGCCACCAAGCACCGCAATCCTCTTATAGCAGCGGCCGCCAATTACACTCCCTCCACCATCTCCCGACTTCGCCGTCCTCGGCATGCCCTCACAGACCCCGATGACCCCATTACCCTCCTCCAAGAGGCCAATAGGGCCACCAGCACAGTACACAAAAACAGACCGACCTACCGACCTCGCCGCCGAGGTCCATCGCGACGCGCTCCCCGTAGCAACCCCCTCCCCCGTCCCCTGTCCGAGGAAGGCCAGCCCGCGCCGCAGCTGAGCCAGTAATTATCATAATGTCCCAACAATGACCTCTGAGTTTGTTTCGGCGTTTCTTCTCAGAGCTAGTACTAGGAAACGCCGTGGTCATCAAACCATTAAGTATAACTTTCGATCCAGCCGCCCCTTGCTGTCCTCTCTAGCGACGCCCTAAGCCGAGGTTCGTACCCCACGGGGGGTGCCCTTAGTGCGTAGTCGCCTAATTTTAATTTAGTTTTAAGTGCCCCTGGCTGGAGGCTTTAATTTTAATTAAAGCATCCACAGGAAAGTCCGATTAAGTAGTTACGGTCTCTTAGTAGCCACCTACGAGATGCCATATCAAAAAAAAAAAAAAAGACTTCGTTCATAAAATATCGTTCGTGAAGAACGATGTTACATCGATGTTAAAGGTTTTGATATCGATGTTAAAACATCGATGTTTATGAACGATATATCGATGCTTGAAAAACATCGATGTATCGTTTGCATCCCTATTAACAATTTAACACCCTATGATATGACCCTAACATCCAACTCAAACAAGACATGGCTTAAAGGTCTTAGAAACCAGGCCATAAAATACAAAAAAAAAAAAAAAAATAACATCCAACTTAGGTTATTTTTTATGAAGAAGAATATTCAAGACGAGGCTATCATGGTCTGAGATACCTTTGCCTGCTCAGTGTAATGCACTGGCAAATTGAACAAACAACCAACTTAGGTTATACCAAAGAGTTTAAGGAGAAAAAAAGCGCGGGAAACCTCAAATTTGGCGGACGTGATTTTTTCTTGGTTTTTAAATTAATTTTTAAAATATTGGATTAGATTAAGTTTTTGTATATATTTTATCTAAATACTAAGTAGTGTAGTTAGTCGTAGCGTTTTCTCCTATTTGGTAAGTGTTTTTTCGTTATTTAATATGGATCCTCCGGAAGATCCCGGAGGGACACTGCCGCCTGAAGTTGGGCATTATATCACGGTGTCAAATAACGACACCAGCGTAGATACTGATGGTTCTGTCAGTACCACCAGTACAAAAAGAAAAAGGGTTTCTACTCGCCCCATTATTTGCAAACATTGCAACAAAAAAAGGCGCAAAAGTGGCGGGAAGCGTCACAACGACTGTAGTTGCGGCGAGGTGGAAATGGAGATAGAAACATCAAATACGCCATCCAATCCTCCCCTTAGTTCTCAGATTAACTTAAATGAAGCACCACAGAAACCCGTTTCGGTGGCCAGAATATTGTACAATTCTTCAGATGCGGCACCATTTCTAGTGCATGTGCAAAGGGAGCAAACTGCTTCCAATGATAATACGTTTTTAAATCCCATATCATTTGGTAGGTTCTTGAGGAGAAACGCATTTAACGGTATTGTTAATGGAAGTTTGAAAAAAATTGGACGTAATCGGCTCGTGATATCTTTTACAACATTTCAAGATGCCAATTCTTTCATTACCAGCAAGTTGTTGGAGAAGGAAAACTTTAAATCTTTCATCCCGACGTTCTCGGTCACTCGCATGGGCGTCGTCAGAGGCGTTCCCATGGAGTGGTCTGATGACGAAATTCTTGATAATATCTCTGTCCCAGTTGGTTGTGGGAAAATTCTAAAGCTTAGGAGAATTAAACGGAAAGTAATAACAGATGGTATACCTCAATTGAAAAATACAGAAACAGTAATTTTGACGTTTGATGGACAAATCTTACCTAAGCGGGTGTATATGTGTTACACCTCTCTCACTGTGGACTTATATATTTATCCAACTATACAGTGCTACAACTGCTGCAGGTATGGACATGTTAAAAGCCAATGTAGGTCGACACCTAGATGCTTTAAGTGTGGTCAAGGTCACTCTGGGGATGAATGCACCATCTCCGAGGAAAACTTACATTGTTGCCTTTGTAAGGGTTATCATGAGGCAACCAGCAAAAAATGCTTGGAATATGAGAGGCAAAAGAATATTAAGGAGTCAATGGCTAAGTCTTGCATTTCTTATGCTGAAGCTTCCAAACTTCATCCTACAATTTCAAAATTATCATATGCTGATGCCTTGATCTCCACACCCACTATTTCTAGTAATATAAATGCTCCAGTCCAACATCATTACTCTCCACCAAAAAATAAAACTTCATATAAAAAAACAGTTTTTATTAAACCTAGATCACCACCAACATTTTCTAAAGGTTATGAACAGCAATTCCATGAAGAATTTAATAGAAGCATGCCTCAACCAAAAGATGGTTGTGCTCTCATACCCAGAAATGATATATCTGCAGCATCTGTAAATGAATTAATCATTGCTTTAATTAAAACATTAACACAATCACAACACCTCTCACCGAATTTCGCTGCCACTGTAATGAATACAGTAACTGAATCTTCTAGTATTATTAATGGACAACCAAGTCAAGGCAATCCAGTGGAATTGTCGAAGTGCAACAAGTAAAAAATCAGATGTAATATATATTGTAAATAAATTTAAACCTTTTGTATTTGCTCTTCAAGAGACATGGCTTAAACCAGGGTCTCTGTTTAAGGTCCCTGGGTATGCCTGTCTTAGGGAAGACCGTTCAGATGGGTATGGCGGTGTAGCCTTACTCATCAAACATCATCATCCATTTTCACTCTTCTCACTCCCATCTCATAATAATAACTTTTCCATAATTGCAGCAATTGTAGATAATATCTGTTTTGTTTCTGTATATATTCCTCGGCCTTCTGCTGTAATTTTTAATGAAATTGTAAATATTTTTTCTATACTACCAAAACCATTTATAGTTCTAGGAGATTTTAATTCCCAAAATGAAGTATGGGGAAGTTCATCAACAAATAGCTTTGGTAGTTCTTTGTTAGATATTGTAGATAACCTCAATCTTTGTATTTTAAACACTGGGTCCCCTACTCGACGCACCTCTCCAAATCAGGGTGCTAGTGTGCCTGACTTGTCACTATGCAATGATAAATTAGCTTCGCGGTTAAGTTGGGAAGTTATGCTTTCCACTTATGGCAGCGATCATTTCCCCATAGTTCTAACATTTCCTTACAACCAAAAATCTTATATTAAAAGACCTCCGCGGCTGAAATATAAACTAACGGATGTAAATTGGTATACTTTTAGGGAACATTTGGATAAAACAGTTTCAATTCTTCCGGTAATTAAAAGTGGAAATGAACAGTTGTGCGCTGATGCTTTATCTGAAGCCATTATAAGAACCGCCGATAAAATTTTCCCATTGAAAACGTCACACAATAACAATAAAATCCCATCACCACCATGGTGGGACAAAGATTGCACAAATGCAATATTCAAAAGAAAGCAATCGGAATTAGACTACTATCATAATTCTACCGAAGAAAATTTTAATATTCTGTGTGAAGTTATTGCACAGACTAAAAAACTATTTAAAAAAAAGAAATTTGAAAGCTGGAGATCATTCTGCCTCTCTATTTCACCTAATGTTCAACCATCTGTTGTTTGGCGCAATATCAGAAGGTTCAGATCTGCGTTTTCAGAATCATCCACCCCATTTCTTCCATCACAGTTAAAACATAATTTTTTAGATAAATTAGCTCCCTCGTCCGTCCCAGAAAATAATACTACCTATTCTATTCCGTACTCATTCTCAGACTCTTCGTGTGAACTTAATAATCAATTTACTCTTGAAGAGCTGAAAGGTGTCGTTTGCAACCTCAAAGACTCCGCACCAGGCGCAGATGGAATTCCGTATTCTTTTCTCTCGAACATGAGTGACCTATCTCTCTCATATTACTTAAATCTTGTCAATCAAATTATGCTTACTGGAAATATTCCCATTTCTTGGAAATCGCAAGATATTCTCCCTATTTTGAAACCTAACAAAAGTCCATCTGACAGCTCATCTTACCGACCAATAGCCTTATCATCAGTAATGTTAAAAATCTCGGAACACTTAGTTAAAAATAGGTTAGAATGGTTTATAGAAAGTAAGAATATATTAAGCGAAAGTCAATTTGGTTTTAGGCGAGGTAAAAGTACCCTAGACAGCCTAGGTATTTTTGTCACTGACATTAGATTAGCATTGTCTTCCAATTACTCCATAGTTGCAGCTTTTCTCGATATAACTTCGGCTTATGACAATGTTGTTATATCAACGTTAAAATATAAACTTCTACAGTTAAAAGTACCTATTTTACTTTCAAAATTTATTTTAAATATATTATATGAGAGGTATATAAAACTTACTCTTGAGAATTCTTGTGAAACTAGAATCGTGTGGAAAGGTCTCCCTCAAGGTTCAGTACTTAGTCCTCTACTTTATGACATTTACACTTATGATCTTGAATCTTCTCTAAATAATAAAGTGAAGGTGCTCCAATATGCCGATGATCTTCTATTGTATTACCCTCATAGCTCTATTTCAACGGCCTGTAACACATTGACTTTAGGACTTAACCTTTTAAAAGAATGGATGGATAGCAATGGTCTTGAGTTATCTACCGCAAAAAGTACAATCGTACTTTTTTCTAGAATGCGCCTTCCTCCTCCCGTTTCTGTGTATTATGATAATATTCCCATACCTGTAAAATCTTCAGCAAAGTTTTTGGGAGTGATTTTAGACAGTAAACTTACTGGAATTCCACACTGTGAGTATATTGCTGCAAGGTGTGAACAAAGATTAAATATATTAAGATGTTTGTCTGGGGTCTGGTGGGGGGCCCATCCATTTTCTTTAAAATTAATTTATAATGCAATAGTTAGAAGCGTACTAGATTATGGTACATTTTTACTAGAACCCGGAAATTCTGCCGCTTTTAAAAGATTGGATGCTATCCAGTCGAAGGCTTTACGGATTGTGACTGGAGCTATGAAATCCAGCCCAATTAATGCCTTACAGGTTGAAACAGTAGACCCTCCTCTGTCTCTCCGACGTCAGTATCTTTCTGACAGATTTTTATTCCGTGCCTTACAATTTACCAATCACTTATTACGTGTAAAACTTGCCTCTCTTTTAGATGAAACCAATTTCTCTCAATATTGGTCTCACAAATCTCTTCCTTGTCTTGTAGTTAGCTATAAAAAGTTTATAGCTCTGCAAGCCCCTACATACCAGTCAATAAACTTTCCACTCTATAACAATTCCTATGAATCATTGGTGTTTACTCCGGATGTTATCTTGAACATAGGCATTAGTAAAAACGATAATTTTGCAAAAGAACTGTTTAACGTTTCTAAAGGCTTGCGTTGGGAGAATTGGCATCATATTTATACAGACGCATCCAAGCACTCTTCTGCAGGGAATGTTGGAGTTGGAGTTTTCCACTCACAATACAACATAGTTCAGAAAGTCAAACTCCCACCTGAATCCTCGGTTTTCACTGGGGAATGTTATGGCCTTTTTAAGGCCCTTGAGTACATCAACTTACTGAAATTAAAAAAGACAGTTATATTTACAGACGCTCTAAGTGCTTTACAAGCTATTAAAAGGAACCCCTTCAGATCAAAACCAGTTATTCCTATAATTCTATTAATCAGAAGTATTTTATATAAATTGAATTTTGAACTAGGCCTTCAAGTGGAATTGGCTTGGATTCCGGGCCATAGTAACATAACTGGAAATATCAAAGCAGATCTTCTGGCTAACGAGGCGGTGAATTGTGGTGATCTATTTCCCTATATTAACTATAGCCACGACTTGGCCAGTTTGCCTAAGAGTTATCTTTGGGCAGACTGGAGCAGGTTGTGGGCAGATAGCAGTATTACTAAAGGAAGCTATTATGCACGTATCCAATCATGTATTCCTAGAAAACCATGGTTCTCCAAATTCAGCCTAAGTAAAGTTGCTACCAGTTGCCTGATCCGCATGAGGTTGGGTCATAATTGTTCCCAGGTCCACCTTGCACGATTACAGATCGTTGATAGTGCCCTTTGCGAATGTGGTGAGGTGGGTGATTTGAACCACATGTTTTTTTCCTGTCCTCTTCTCAATCAAGATGCTTTTATTTCTAGTCTGTTGTTCTATAAAGTTCCTTTTCCTACCTCTATTTCTATCTTATTAGCAACGAATGATCCAGTAATATACAAGTATTTAGCATCATTTATCTCCTTTAATAACATACGTATTTAGTAATTTATATCCTTATAATATCCACGTATAAAACATCCTATCCAATATCCATCCAAATTTCCGTATCCTAAATTTAATTTAATTTCTACCAAGTTTCCCCGTTTTTGTTAGTGGCATTGCGCAAATAGCGACTTGCCAAAGGAGAAAAAAAAAAAAAAAAAGAGTTTAATAGAAAAAGCGCGGGAAACGTTCGAACTTGGCGGGCGCGTCCTTTGAGTTTTTTTAAAATAAAATAATTTTTATGTATATATAAGATCAGTAGCTGTAGTGTATTGTATATATTCTGTTAATTAGTATAAGTTTAGTTTTGTACATTTCATCACTTGGTAAGTCAAACTTTTATCAGTATATAGAAACTAAGTATGAATGAGCCGCCCGATCCGGGGGACTTTGTCCCACCGGCAGGGCAATTCGTAACCATACAGTCCAATGAGTCTGGCATGGACACCGATGGGTCCACCTCGACCCGTTCTTTAAAAAGAAGCCGCATTTCTGTATGCAAACACTGCAACAAACGTCGTCGTCGACATCATGGCTCAGATACAGTTAGTTGTGGTTGTCAGGATGCTCACTTAAATGAAAATGAACAAAAAGTTATTAACACGGATACTACAAACAAAATTATCGATACGGTCCAAAATATTACCTCTCAGAGTCCCTCCACCCCTGTAGGACGGAACACATATGATAAAACCGATTGTGCACCTTACATTATTCATGTGCAAAAACAAACTTTGTCACAAAACGATGGCACAACCTTGCACCCCATTACATTTGGGAAATTTCTGAAAAAAACAACATTCCCAATATCATCAACGGAAGTGTGAAGCGCATAGGGCGTAACAAAATTTCGTTAGCTTTTTCAAATTTTGCAGACGCCAATTCTTTTATAAATAATGGTAATCTTGAAGCAGAACAATTGAAAGCTTACATTCCGACATTCAACGTTACTCGTATGGGGTTAGTTAGAGGGGTTCCGGCAGAATGGTCTCCAGAGGAAATTGTCAATAACATCTCAGTACCTATTGGCTGTGGCCCTATTTTGAAAGTGAGACGGCTGAACTTTAAAACCGTAATTGAAGGTTCTGTTGTTTGGAAACCTACACAGTCAATTGTCATTACTTTTGATGGCCAGCTTTTTTTGGCAAAAAGAATATTTATGTGTTACAATGCCCTTCCAGTAGACTTATATATTTTCCCTACTATCCAGTGTTTCCATTGCTGTAGATATGGTCACACAAAGGTACAGTGTACGTCTAAGCCTAGGTGCTTTAAGTGTGGTCAGAATCACACAGGGGATACCTGTAATAGAGATAAAGACCCTTCTTGCTGCATGTGTTCAGATTATCATTTTGCCACAAGTAAATCTTGTCCTGAATTTTCTAGGCAAAAACAAATCAAGACATACATGGCTCAAAATTCTGTGTCCTACGCTGAAGCCCTGAAAGTTCACCCTCCAGTAAGCAGAACCTATGCAGAGACGCTTCTTTCTTCCCCATCCAATAACTTCTCCAGTAAACCTGCTCTTCCATCATTTAACAGAATACCCAATAATATAGATTCCCCCACTACTAGCCACAAAAAGACAACATTTTTAAAACCTAGATCCCCTCCAAGACCTTCATATGGGTATGATAAAAATTCTCATAATGCTTTAATCCAGGAATATAATGCACCACAGCCAGCTAATAGTTGTGCCTTAAGAAAAGTAGAAGATAGTGAAACAAATAATTTGTCAACTAATGATTTTATTACAGCATTAATTCAACTTCTTTCACAGTATAATATTTCACCGTCCAACGTTGCCTCTTATTTAAACCTTTTCTCTCTTGCCATTAACAATGGACAGACTCTCCAAAATAATTCAGTGGAACTGCCGCAGCCTGACAAGCAAAAAAAGTGATTTAATTCACTTACTCAATAAATATGAACCCTCAGTTTTTGCATTAGCAGAAACTTGGCTCAAGCCAAATCATGTTTTTAAAATAAATAATTACTATACCATTAGAGATGATAGATCTGATGGGTATGGTGGAGTAGCTATTCTCATAAAGAATTCTATTCCTTTCTCTATTATCCCTTTACCTCCTCATAGTGAGGATATTTCAATTGTAGCTATTAATGTATTTAACATTTGTATTATTTTTGTTTTTTTTATTTTTTTTCATTTGTTTTATTTTTTTATTTATATTTTCTCATCCATCTTCTTCTTTACTTCTTGAGATTAACAATCTTTTTTCTCTTCTTCCAACACCCCTACTAATATTGGGAGATTTCAATTGCCACCACCAATTATGGGGTTGTTCAATTTCCAGTAACCATGTGTTAAGATCTTTTAAATAAAAACAATAATAATAGTACAATTATTAAAATATTTAAATGTTTGTTCAGTATATGCTGAAGATTATATAATTCATTCTATTATTGTAATAAGTAACTAAACGATGATTTGAAAAAGAAGCGGCCATGATTGAACGGCTGTCAATGGTAGTGACACAGACGACAAGAAGAAAAGGTTGCAACTTGCAAGTCAAGACGTATGGAAAACAAAAGTATTTGTTTTAATTTCGTAAGTGAGTTATTGTAAGCACCTGAATGGAAATACAGTGATTATAAAGTAAATAAGTCAAGTGTTATTTATCAACAAGTTCCCGTAAGTTAATATATCAGAAGTGGTAAGAAACCTGCTAGGTATGTACACTTATTGTTAATCACACCTATCTACATATCACCTGAGAACATTACTAGCACTAATAATAGCCAATAAACAATAGTCGATAATAGTCAATGGTGATGAGAAATAGTGCCGATTACCGATGACTCCTCTCGTCCGCCATTCCGGCGTCTGCGCCGTCGTCGTTGTAACGACTCTGAAACGAAGTAGGTACCTACTTTGTTGTTCTTTTATTATAATAATAGGTACAACCATGTAGATATTTTGTCGAATAGCAGAAACGTAGGTATGTGATTAACTTTTCAATATATACATATATTTATATATACTTAACTAATTGTATCTCAGGCATGATTAGAAATATTCTGAACAGATAGAATACCTGATTAAATTATAAATCATTAGTGCCTAACTTACTATAGTATTACATTTTATAAAAACAATCTAAAGATTATTATTTAATGCTATCTATTGGATAATTATATACAAAATCCATTTTATTACTTATTGTACATCCCTATAAGACTACATTAGTATCATACATAGATAATAAGTACCTACCTACTTATGAATTTTGGCACAGAAACATATACCTACATATAACTGAGCCGTTAAAGTAACTAAGAAAAATATCTCAGTAGGGAATAACTTTCTCATGTTGTCAAAACTCAAGTACCTGTAGATAACAATTATAATACTTAGATAATAATTATAACAGTTAATAAATTGTAAAACTTTAATATTTATTCTTATTCCACTGATTGACCCAATATTACTACCTTGAGTAACTAACGTTGCTGAGGTCTTACTATGTGAGAAAGCCTAACACCCATTACACAAGTTTACTCTTACCTTGGGTGTCAGTGGATTGATTGTGAGGCAAACTCCAATACTTAAGGTTTACTCTAATTGTTTAAGTAATAGTTGGGGAGCGCTGTTTTGGCAAATAAACTCTAGTATTATTAATGAGTATTTCAGAATCTCACGGGTGTGTACCAGGGTGAGATTCTAGTCATTGTATTGTGAAGATAAATTACTTTTTACTGCTGTGGAATTATTATCTAAGACAAAAAAAAAAAAAAAAATACTTTGAAACCTTATTATACAGCAAGTGTTTAATATGGCAGCTTTTTGTGTTATGTACATGTATTTGGAGAGATTTAGTGCACCAAAACTATTGAATATTTGTTTTGAAATAACACCTGTTGTAGATATCACTATTGGGACTATAGTGACTTTATTCATTTTCCCACTCTCTGGTAATTTCCTCTTGTAATCCTGTATACTTAATATTAATATTCTCTGTGATAGTATTTTTTTCTTCTGTTTTAATTTTATTTGTATTAAAGACTGCTATAATTATCTAATTATAAATGTGTGGTTGCCTACTTGTTTATATCAGGTCTATTGTTATATATGGTGTGGTCTGTAATTATAGTGCGGTCATAATAAATTTTGTAAAATGTTATTATTTTTTTATACAAAATAATAATTTACAACAAAATTATCATTATAATATTTCATTTTAAATTATTATGTACTTATTATGAGGGTATTAAATTACACTTAGTGTTCTTAGTCTGGAAATATTATTATGGTTGCACGCTTACCTAATGCAGTGAATAATTACACCTACCTACTTATTTGCACATTATAATAATAATAAACCAATATAATTATATAAACTGTTTAGACTGACTCTAGTTATACTATAGCAGATATATACTTCATAAAATTAATTGGATGCATTTCAAATACCTGCTTATTTAGCCAAAAGATTTGATAATCTAATCTGCCTTTCCCTTTCTTTTGCCTCTTCCTACTTAAACACTCCCCTATAACACTTATCACTTACTTACCTAACATCACACTACACCTACACATACCTGAATAACTAGTTTCCACGCATAAACCACCTGAATCATGTCGGAAGGCTCCGCCTATACCCCGCCTCATCTTTGTGGAAAGTTAAGAGATTCTCGCAGTAAGACCCGCGATGAGCAGCCTTCACGAAAGAGACACTCTGTTAGTAGGCCCCGTGATAGACGTCGGCGCCGTAAAAGAGAGACTTACCGCGGTAAATCGCGTCAACGATCTCCATCAGTATCAAGTAGCACTGACACTACTTCAAGTGTAACATCACAAAACCAAAGCCCTTGGCGACGTACTAAAACAAACAGTAGTGCTGATAGTACTGACAATTCTAATAGTAACTGGAAACGTGGCAGAAACTCAAATAAAAGAAAACGGTATCGCCCTCGATCTATAACGTCGTCGATTTCAAACCCATCAACTAATTCACAAACATCGCGAGCTAGGTCGCGTGTACGGGGACGCAAACCAAATAAAAAGAAAAGAAATTCACACTCTGCTTCTTGTGAAGACTCAGACGTACTAAAGAAGCTAGCGCGAATATTTGGTAAGACGGACCATCATTTTGAAGGTGCCCAGAATGTCATTCCGGAGTTCAATCCTGATGCTAATGTACAATCAGCTGCTAGTTGGATCAGAAAAGTTAATGAAACGGCAAAGATATACAAATGGAGTGAGAGGCAGATTATCTTCTATGCCCTCCCAAAACTCGCTGGTCAAGCAAAGAAATGGTATCAAGGAAGGACTACTGTCAACTTAACCTGGTATGAATGGCAAAAGAAGATAATTAAAACTTTCCCCGATGATCGCAACTACGCCGATCGATTGCAAGAAATGTTGGATAGAAGGAGCCGAAGAGAAGAATCCTTAGAAGATTACTTCCATGATAAGGCAAGATTAGTCAAAATGTGTGGTATAACCGGCCGAAATTCCGTTGACTGCGTTATCAACGGAATTTACGATAGCAATATACTACTGAATGCACAAGGATCAAGCTTCAAGAGACTCTCTCAACTTCTTAGATACCTGCGTCGTATTTCAAAGAAGAATATGGCAATACCCAGACTGAATCAAAATAATAATCGCGATGTTACGCCGCACTTAAAATCGCAAAAGCCATACAATAGGCCTAGAGACCTTAATAAATCCGTACAATGTTTTAATTGTTTAGAAATTGGGCATACATCTCGTGCATGTTCGAAGCCTATCAAACGATGTGAGAAATGTTCAAGGGTAGGTCATGATAGTACAAAGTGTGAAACAATTAGCACTTTCAGTGGACGCAATAACGTGAAGCATCCAGACGATAGAATAACTAATGCAACTGAGGCTGACAATACACAAAGTGTTTAATAAAAATAAATAAATAAATAAAAAAAAATAAAAAAAAATCATCAAAGAATCTTGCATACAAATTATAAGACTTGAATAAATAAAATAAAATAATTAACTGTAGCTGATTTCTCTAGAACATTAATGTTGAAGTCTCCATAGACAACAACTGTTTTGTTACTGTGACAAGTCTTTAATAAAACTTCCTCCATATATTTTTCAAAAATATCATAGGGAGAACATGGGGGCCTGTAGACACTTATTACAATGAACTGCTCAAGCTGGATGCAAGCAATTTCAATAACTCGCTCAACAGAGAGGCTTACAATATCCCCGTTCTTTAAATTTGATATTGTTACGAATAATTATTAGGGAGCCATCCCTTATCATATTCACTCTGCTGAATGAGCTAGCAATCTGATGGTTATTGAAGCTGAACATGAACTGATGGGCTTTTAACCAATGTTCAGTAAGACAAACAATATCAACATAACTATAGTGACTGAACTGAGTTCATGAACAACTCCAATTCTAATTGTTTATTTATCACAGCCTGTACATTTTGATGAACAATTTTAAGGTTATTATTACTGATTTTATTTTGAATATTCAAATTTAATGGGTGATGATATTAATGGATCTAGGTTTACATTTCTGCTAGAGTTATAACTCTATTGTATCAATGTTCCTTGATAATGGGTACAAGTCTAATTTATTATTTAAAATAGTGCTAGAGATTGATTCTACTGTCTCAAGTTGTAATTTAAATAACTTGCAACAAATTTCAAGCTCTGCTAATTACCACTTATAACTTTTACTTTTACTTTTTATTTTGAATATTCAAATTTAATGGGTGATGATATTAATGGATCTAGGTTTACATTTCTGCTAGAGTTATAACTCTATTGTATCAATGTTCCTTGATAATGGGTACAAGTCTAATTTATTATTTAAAATAGTGCTAGAGATTGATTCTACTGTCTCAAGTTGTAATTTAAATAACTTGCAACAAATTTCAAGCTCTGCTAATTACCACTTATAACTTTTATCTATAATTTGACCATAAGATGCTTCAGGCATACAATAATTGACTACTTGGTCATTCAAATGGTGTTGTAGTGTATAAGCCCCGCACGATGATATTGCGATGGAACCTTGTCACAATAACAGCTTTGTGACGTCACCTGTCACACGAAAGGACAGCTAGCAAAAGAATGTTAAATGCAAAATTATAGTTTATTAATTTTGCATTTAACATTCTTTCGGGTTAAGGATTTATTTGTATTTTATAATTCTATTATACATACACATACCTACTCATCCATATTCTGACAAATAAACTTTCATTATTAAAAAATTCAAGGAAATAATTCTTGTAGACGTAAGAAAAATATACTTATTCGTATATCTTTCTTACATGTTTATTAACTTTTGCTAACTACATTTCTGTTAATTTGTGAGCGGGAATTAAACCAGAGTACCAAATAACACCAGGATAGTATGTAAATTTTTTTTATATATAATTCAATATAATCTTACCCTATTTATTCAATTCCACTCATACAGTCTTCCGAATCAGAACGGCTTTCTGTGTCTGTCGTTTCCGATTCACTGTCGTCTGCCGTATTTATGATAAATAACTCGTCAGTTATTCGATCTTTTTTCCAATATTCCTCTTCAAGCCGTTTAACATGATTGACTTCCTTTCGCCAGTCATCTGGAGTTATTGACGCCAACGCCTCCAATGTCAGAGCTTCAATGCGACTTTCCAACTGCTCCACATTTTTTTCTGACACTCTCATCTTTACCAGGTTCCAGATGTACTCAATGGGGTTGAGGTCGCAGTTGTAGGGTGGTAATCTAACGACCTCATGGCCATTGGCAGCTAATAAATTGACAATTTTATAATTTTTCGGCGGTCTGTGCCGTTTAATTAATAAATACAGTTCAGGTTTTGTACTGTCGTTGGGAAAGTCGATGTTGTGAGCTTGTAGCCACTCAACCATCAACTGTTTTTTATTGTTCATACTTGGTGGCCTATTCTCTTCCCTACTGTGATAAGGGGCGTTGTCCATCACAATTATGGAGTTGCGTGGTATGTTGGGTACTAATTTTTCTGTAAGCCACTTGGTGAAATTCTCAGCATTCATTTGATCATGGTAATCCCCCGTTTTGGTGTCTGCTTTAAACATTAAAAGGGCATTGTCAACAAAACCGCTTTCACTTCCCGCGTGAACTATTATCTATCGGCGGCCGGGGCTGTCGTTCCGTCTCACTCCGACATCGGTTGCTGTTTGCCAACATTTTTTTACCGTGTAGTGTGCGTGTATCCACGTTTCGTCGAGATAAATAACGGGTCTTTTGTTATTAGCAAGCGAGTCATTTTCTTTCATACGTCATAAATATTTAGCCCTCCACGCTTGAATTTGGGGTCTTTCAATTAGAGCCAGTCTTTTTTGGTAGCATCGTTTAAATTGGTAGCCTAAATCACATTTAATTATTTTTCTTAATGTAGTTTCACTATTGGTATAATTAAGGTCTAATTTTGAAGCCGCCAAGATTTTGCGCATTGTGGGTATTTCTCTCCTCACCGTATACATTGAATGTATAATATTTCTTAAAGCTGTTAAGGAAAACCCGTCGAAATATTCCTTCTTTTGTCTTTTTCCTTTAGTAGGAGTTCTCATTTTGCTGCCACTGGCTGTTGCCGACTCATGCTCTCGTCGCAATTTAGTCACAGTATTTTTTTGCAACGCCTGTGGCACATGCCACACGCTCCGTGACTTTGGTTTAGCTGTTGCTTCGGTATTAAAATGTCCTCAGTAGTGTCCGAAGTACTTTTTAAAGCACGGTTTATACTTTCAAGAACTAACTTACAGTCCTCTTTTTCTTTAACAAAATAATTGTCCACTTTAATTATAATTTCACGAGCACGATTGTGAATTAATTTCTTACTCATTTTAACGAGTAACAGCTAACAAAACTAAACAACAAAACTCAAGAACAACAATAAAACAGGATAACAAAAACAAAAAACTAACAAAAATATTCGATGTGCGTAAGTGGGTAAGCGCGGACTGAACTTGCGAACGGTACTGACGGTGCGAGGTCGACTACGTCACCAAGATGGCCGCCGATCGCAATATCATCGTGCGGGGCTAGTATGACCCATATTTTTACCCATTTCATCGCAGTACATCAATATTTTGTTTTTATTGTTTAACATTTTATTTGTTATTATTAATTCTTCTGTGTTTGGTGTGGCGAGGGAAATACTGCTGAGCCTGTCAAACAACTCAACAGTATGAGTCACTGATGGTGCAGACTCATTAGAGACAGCTAACCGTGAACAGCCTGATGGATCATGATTACAATCCGGTGTTAGATTGTTTGTTAAAGAGTTGAACATTCTCTCATTCTCACTACACAGGTCCACCAGACTGTTCATTGCTAGAATATTCTCTCCCATTTTCTTTTGAGAAATCTCAAAAGGAAAGGGGGTATAAACCAGGACATTTCTCGGTAGAGAAAACATTGGGAACAATAGCTTCGGATTATTGGTTTCCTGAAATGAACCGCTTCGTCAAGAAGTACGTCAAGGCTTGCACTAATTGCGCCTATAATAAGGAACAAGCCGGCAAAAAGAATGGGTCATTGCATCCCATTCCTAAGATTAGCGCTGTTTTCCACGCTATTAATATAGACCATCTCGGCCCTTTCATTAAAATCAAACGAGGAAATACTTATATTCTCGGTATAATAGACGCATTTAGCAAATTCATATTTATTAAAGGGGTACGTGATACTAAATCTAAATCAACTGTTAAAGTAAAATTATCATATCTGGACAAGGTTCCAGTTTCACATCCGGTGAGTTTAAAAACTTTGTTGGTCTGTTCAATCCTACCTTTGAACAGTGATTCAGCATTTCGGCAGCGCACACGCGACCTACTTCAAATATTGTTGAAATTGCAGATTTCACGTATGGAATACCAAGACGTTTGTGTATTTGTGTGTGTTGGGAAAAAGTAGTATATAAGCTGTAATATTGTAAAAATAAATCAGATTAGAATTTATTCTGGTCTCATTACCCCTCACTGTGGCCAAGACACCCTTAGCCATCTCTGATCAGTCCTGTGAGTCTGCTGGACTGGCAGTGAGTTTACCCTTCACCCTTACCTGGAAATCCTACCTACTATCCGTCTGTTACCTTAGGTCTCTTGGTGCAGACATCCCGCACTTATTTATATATTTATTTATTACGAACTATATGGTAGGTCAGGGCTGTAGGGCTTATAGGACTTAGGGTCGTAGGGACTGTAGGGCTTATAGGTCTTAGTTTAGGTTCTGTTAACTTTCCATATAGGCGCATGTACTGCCGCTATTAAGGGTGGTCGTACATTTTGGTCCTTCGAGCGTTGAACATTGTACCACGCGGTCCTCTTACCCCCGTAGGGATTATAGGAGATAGGCTGACACTTCATAGAGCTAAGGGCTGGAATACTCAACATAACACCAGTTCCTTGGTATATTGAAGTACTTTGTACTTGGGTATTCTGTCAGAAAGCCTTTCGTTGCGTATCGGTCACTGGCTTCCCACAAGCGGGTCTCACCAGTTGACTGAGAAGTTACAAGATAACGAGGGCGCAGATACATCAAGTGCACGTTTTAACTAATAGACTAGGGTACTTAGGGCTGCTTGGAGAAAAAGAAAGAAGCAAACTATGGAGATACCAGAAATCAACGAAATAATAAAGAGCCAAGAAACTGATTACAACGAGATCAGAAGGATAGTAACAAACATAAAAAAGGACTCAGCTACAAGGAAGACACAAAAATACATCAATGACCGAAAACGGACATTAGATGAAATTTTCCAGCGAATTCAAGGAAACCATTCACGACTACAGGAACAAGAGGTGTTATCAACTCATAAATACATAACTACTAACTACTTTAGTACTTTAAAGAAATACTACGACGAAGGAATCGAATACCTTCAAAAATGCGAAGAAAGATTGCAACACGTACAAAATATTTACGAACCCAGATATGAAGAAGATGACGAAAACCAGGACGTCGTCAGTAACCCAAAACTATTTATTCAATCATTCCGAATGTCACAGATATCAAAGAAAATATCTCAGGCTAAGGAATCACTTACCGAAAACAAGCCGATTTGGCACTTACAGACACTATTGCAAACTTTGCAAAAACAGTGGACGGAAATCGAGGATACTCACATCGAACTACTTATGGTCGAAAGTACATTAGAAAACAGCTACTTCAAGGACAATTGTTACGAAAATACTCAGAGTGATTTAGAAATAGTAATAGAGTTATTGGAAGAAAAAATCTACCGAAACTCGGATGAAAAATTTATCTCATCAAAAACTTCAGGGAAACTACCGCGAATAAATATTCCGGTTTTCGCGGGGGACTACGACTCATGGAATACATTTCAAGATTTATTTACAAAAATTATTCATGAAGACAAATCAATTTCTTCAACAGAAAAAATGCAATATCTCAAAACACACGTAAAAGGTGACGCAGCAAGATTAATACGTCACTTAACAATTAGTGAGGTGAATTATGAAACCGCTTGGAAATTGCTTACGCAGAGATATGAGGACGAACGCATAATTACAACAAAATTTATTGACAAATTATTAGATTTACCTAAAATGAAAAAAGCAAACGCGGCACAATTAAGGGACATGCATGACACCGTAAATGAATGTCTTGAGGCTTTAAAAAACCAATGTATTAATACATCGTCATGGGGCCCCCTGTTGATAAGAATAATCAGTAGAAAATGGGACGAAGAGACAAATTTGAAATACGAAGATCAACTACAAAACAGAAATAAAATACAGTCTTTTGACGAGATGATGACATTCATGGAAAATCGGTTCAAGTGCCTCAGTTCTTTTGATGGGTCATCGCTATGTACTAACAATCACCAATCAAATAATAAACTAAAATCAAACTCGGAAAAATATAAACGATGTTGGTATTGTCAAAACAAAGAACATATTATTCATGATTGCCCTAGTTTCAAAGCGTTGAACATCAACGACCGATACAACGCTGATGTAGGAAAACGAATGTGCAAACGTTGCTTAAATCATGACGATCAAAAGTTATGCGTTAGTAAGGTGAATAAACAATGCGAAATTTGCCAACGTAAGGGACACAACACACTGTTGCATCAATCTAGGACACAGGTAGAAAATAATACCAATGCGGCCACTAGCAAGATTACTGCAAAAGGTCAAGTTGGGGAAAAACTCAAAAACATTTCAACAACAAGCTTATCAGTAACAAATTCTGATGGGAAAAATACTACCTTGTTAGCCACTGCCTTAGTAAGAACTACC
The DNA here is from genome assembly GCA_017933935.1 of Sesamia nonagrioides. NCBI lineage: Eukaryota > Metazoa > Arthropoda > Insecta > Lepidoptera > Noctuidae > Sesamia > Sesamia nonagrioides. The sequence continues at coordinate 122,526 of JADWQK010002186.1, forward strand.
TCTTACGATGGAATGCCACAGTTGTTAAGAGTATTGTGTGACCAAGGGTCCGAAGCATCATCTCGCACAGAAGATGAACGACAACTTAAACAATTTTGGGAAATAAAAGAAATTCCTCAAAAGAACAAACTTTCGCAGGATGACCAGATCTGTGAAAACTATTACAAAGAAACAACAATAACAAATTCAGACCGTACTTACACAGTACAACTCACTTTTAAGGACTCAAACTTAAACTTAAACGGCGACTCTCGTAAAAGAGCCGCTGCACCCTTACAATTAGAACGACAGTTCTTAAATGATAACCTACCTAACATTACTACGAAACTACATGTAGTATACGATGCAAGTAGCAAAAGTAGCACGAAAATGAGCCTTAATGACAATATGTTTAAAGGCCCACGATTACAACAAGACTTATCTACTATACTTTTACGAGGTCGGATGCAAAAGGAGGCTTTTGTTGCAGACATCATGAAAATGTACCGTTTTATAAAAATCAGTGATTTAGACTTTCCAAATCAAAGAATATTATGGAGGTTCTCACCTACAGATAGTATTACTGAATACAAATTTACAACAGTCACTTATGGTACAACGAGTGCCCCGTTTCTGACGGTACGTGCATTACAACAACTTGCTATGGATGAACAAGATAACTACGCATCACACGGTGTAACAAAATATACCCTCATAGACGTTACATCGATTCCAGAGAGGAAAACAGACGGATCATTAGAGTGTTTAATGATACAGACATTCGATTATAATAACGAGCATTACTTAGAATTATGTGAAGACGAATTTAGAGACTGCTTGCGTTGCAGGTATACAGACTTCGTGTGCTTTCCTGTAGCTGTCAAGAACATGCAATTTAATGAAAATTGCATAGTTGATCAACTTTTAAAGCTGATAATCACAACCAGACTAAATGTACATCATAAACCTACAATGTTTCAACAGATATTGTATGAAAGCAACTGTACATGCCAAATACTTGGCTATTTACCTATTTCAACAAAACCGATTACAGTATCGATTATTTGTGACGGCCAAAGAAAGAAAATTACAATTCAAGACGTCAGCGTTCTACAGATAGTATCTCACTCGTATAGAACTAGCATCTGTACCTCAATAATAATTATAGTTTTAGCATGCATCTTATATTATTTTACTCCAAAGGTAATAAACCGACTTCGAGATTGTCATGCAGCAAGGAGGGATACTGCACCGCCTGCACAGCAGACAACCAACGTCACCAACACAACACACCAACAACGTACGAGTACACGGCAGCAATACGGCATACCACGCAGCGTGCTCGCGCAGCCACAACAAGCGGGACAAGGCCAAGCCGGCCCCTACGAGACCGTCGAGCTGTACCAACTTCAGTCCTGTCCCTGAGAGTCGCCAGGATGTTCAATCCTACCTTTGAACAGTGATTCAGCATTTCGGCAGCGCACGCGCGACCTACTTCAAATATTGTTGAAATTGCAGATTTCACGTATGGAATACCAAGACGTTTGTGTATTTGTGTGTGTTGGGAAAAAGTAGTATATAAGCTGTAATATTGTAAAAATAAATCAGATTAGAATTTATTCTGGTCTCATTACCCCTCACTGTGGCCAAGACACCCTTAGCCATCTCTGATCAGTCCTGTGAGTCTGCTGGACTGGCAGTGAGTTTACCCCTCACCCTTACCTGGAAATCCTACCTACTATCCGTCTGTTACCTTAGGTCTCTTGGTGCAGACATCCCGCACTTATTTATATATTTATTTATTACGAACTATATGGTAGGTCAGGGCTGTAGGGCTTATAGGACTTAGGGTCGTAGGGACTGTAGGGCTTATAGGTCTTAGTTTAGGTTCTGTTAACTTTCCATATAGGCGCATGTACTGCCGCTAATAAGGGTGGTCGTACAGGTCTTATTGGTACCAAACACATATGCAATGCAGTGGCGACAGCTCGAGCAAATGGGCAAATCGAGCGGTATAACCGCGCCATTTTGAACTCACTGGCAGCAATTAATCAAGGACGTGACGAAAAAGAATGGGATGGTCATTTAGGTAAACTTCCGTGGAACTTAAATAATACAGTGGATAAGGGCACGGGCAAGTCACCAACAGATATTGTGTTTGGACAAAGGACTATAGGACCAGCAGAAGAAGTCATAAAAGGTGCTTTAGATCAAACGGAACAATTAACAATTACAAAGAGGGAAGAACTAAGGTCAGAAGTACAGCAGAATATTGAAGATAATCAGTCTAAAATGAAGAAAGCATATGATAAGAATAAGGCACCAACGAGAATATTTCAGTTAGGCGATCTCGTGATAATACCAAACCACAATCCGGAAAAGGGCAAAAGTAAAAAGTTGGCTCCAAAATTTCGAGGGCCTTTTTAAGATTACTCAAGTTCTTGACAATGATAGGTATGAGGTGTCTAGTGTTCTGGGTAATGTAAATCGGAAGTATCAGAATATATATCCAGCCGATCACCTAAAATCGTGGATTAATTTAACGGAGCCTTCCACTAACGATGCCAGTTCTATCAGGGACGGTGCCGTTTCAGATTAAAACAACTACATGGTACCTACTTAATTATAATTATCAATAAACACATACATAAACCTACATGTCTATCCCTACATTTACAGCTTAGATGCCGCCAGTTTAAGCTGAAGAGATACTCATTGCAAACTATTGCGGATATTCCCCTAGCGAGGACAGTATGCAACAATCTTATAACAATGATAACTTCAGCTTCGGCGTGCAGTGAGTAATAGTATCAAGACATCAAACCCCAAGTGTGGTTTGAACACAATAAGCCCCAAGTGTGGTTTGAACACAATAAACCCCAAGTGTGGTTTGAACATAATAAGCCCCAAGTGTGGTTTAAACATAATAAGCCCCAAGTGTGGTTTGAACATAATCAGCCCCAAGTGTGGTTTGAACATAATAAACCCCAAGTGTGGTTTAAACATAATAAGCCCCAAGTGTGGTTTAAACATAATAAGCCCCAAGTGTGGTTTGAACATAATAAGCCCCAAGTGTGGTTTGTACATAATAAGCCCCAAGTGTGGTTTAAACATAATAAGCCCCAAGTGTGGTTTAAACATAATAAGCCCCAAGTGTGGTGAACTAAAATCGAGTCTCCTAGAGTGGACAGTTAAGTATAATTATTATACTCAACATGCTGCTAATCCCCTAGTGTGGATATGCATAATAACTCACTGATAGTGCGGTCGTGTGATAATTTATTAATAACATTAATATTTCTTACAGCTAATAAATAATAATATTTATTCAACCCCAAGTGTGGTTTGAACATAAAAAGCCCCTAGTGTGGCTGAGTAAGAAAGATAATTATTCACCCCTAGTGTGGCTGAGGAAGAAAGTTAATTATTTGCCTCTAGTGTGGCTGAGCAAGATAATTATTCGCCCCTAGTGTGGCTGAGGAAAAAGGATAATTATTTGCCCGTAGTGTGGCTGAGTAAGAAACATAATTATTTGCCCCTAGTGTGGTAGTGTATTCTATTCACAAGTGATTATTCTATCAGTATTGAAACACTTACCTAGTTTATTTGAATTAAATATTGTATATACCTGAATTTAAGTAATTGAACTAATAAACAATTTCAATCTAACTTTGATAATGTATCTTTAAATTCAGTAAAATAGGTTACACTGTTACAGAACCAAATGTACTTTGCTTCAAATTAAACTGTGATATTAATTAACTTTGAGTGCTAGTACTTATCTAGTGAAAAGTTCAGTATTAAGTCCTTGAATTATTTATTGTACTAGAAGCTGTACTTTTAGGGTATTTTTATGTTAGTAGGTTTTGCTATCATATTGTCACTTGTATGAGGACATACAGCAAGAACGAATGGCCGATCGGTGTTGGGGATGAGGACATCCCCAGGGCAGAATGGCCGTCTGTTAAGATCTTTTAAATAAAAACAATAATAATAGTACAATTATTAAAATATTTAAATGTTTGTTCAGTATATGCTGAAGATTATATAATTCATTCTATTATTGTAATAAGTAACTAAACGATGATTTGAAAAAGAAGCGGCCATGATTGAACGGCTGTCAATGGTAGTGACACAGACGACAAGAAGAAAAGGTTGCAACTTGCAAGTCAAGACGTATGGAAAACAAAAGTATTTGTTTTAATTTCGTAAGTGAGTTATTGTAAGCACCTGAATGGAAATACAGTGATTATAAAGTAAATAAGTCAAGTGTTATTTATCAACAAGTTCCCGTAAGTTAATACATGGGGATGAATTATTAGATATAATAGACCATCTAAACCTATGTATCCTGAATACAGGTGCTCCTACACGTCGTTCTGCTCCTAATCAGAGTACAAGTGCTATTGTAATAAATAATTGTAATAAATCATCTACCCCCACGGTCTTACGCGCGACAACACGTACTCAATGTGAGCTCTTCCATAATAATTCTTTATAGTTGCATAAACCAATTATTAGTTATTATATGGTATACTGTTGTGTAGCCAAGTGCATAAACTATCTAGTGAGCAAATCAGTTAACTTATATCTCAAGTAATCGCGACATAAACTTAGTGTAAAGAATTTTCTGTTGCAAAAATTTTAATTTTGCACGGTGTAGTGTGTGAACATTGAACAAGTAACAGCTGAGCGTCGCGACAAGGACAGCGACAGGCGTTAGCTCGTATTCATTCGGCAAGTACGGAGCGACCGTGGCCCGTTCGGAATAAGTTCGGGTGACGAAGATTTACGAAGACAAGTGCGCGTGCGACTGTGCGACACAAACAAACTATTAAGGTGCGCGGTGACAAGCAACTTAATGTGCATTAAACCTTTCCATTTATTCCATTATTATTCCATTAAATTTTAACCCTTCTGTGAATCATGATATTCTAAAACAATGTCAAATATTCCACGCACACCTCCAAAAACTTCGAGAACACCAATTAAAAACAAGAACCAAATACAAACTCTTTCCGAACCAGATATAAACACCGCCATAGCAAGTAGCGATTACGTGAATACTAGTAGACAAAGTCATAAACGTTTGCGTCAGGATAGCTCGCCTCGCGAAGTGTCACTATCGTCGCCGGACCTCCGCGAACACCAAGCTTCTTGGATAAATGACCAGGAAAAGGGGTTATCCAAGTTTCTAGCGGACCAAGCGGCTATGATGGCAAAAATGGTGTCAGATATTGCTGAAATCAAGACACATAGCAGCCAGATAAAAGCATCTAGCGTAGACATTCAAAAGAAAAACGAGGAAATTATTCAATATATGATTTTTATGAATAAGCAATTCGACGAAATGAAAATAGAATTAGATAACCTAAGGAAAGAGCGCCATGACCAGCAAAAATATATCGAAAGTCTAGAACAAAAGATAAAATGACTTACAACATAAATCCAGGTCATCTGGGATTGAACTGCGAAACATCCCGGTTGAACAGTTGGAAACCTCTGACAGCCTATTTAAGTCGGTGAAAAATATCGGCGAAGCTGTAGGAGTTCATATAAAACAAGAAGAATTGCGTGATCTATACCGTCTCCCGGCCAAGTCCAACAGCGCCATCTCTCCGCGGCCGATTATTGCTGAGTTCACCACGGTACTCACGCAGCAAAAGTTTTTGACTGCTGTACGTTCGTTCAATTCTGGTAGGAAGAAGGAGGAGAAATTAAACACACTAATTATTGGTGCATCCGCCGAACGCCAACCCGTGTATGTCGCGGAGCAGCTTACAGCCAGTGCAAAGAAGCTATTCTACCAAGCCAGGGAGTTTGCAAAGAATAACTCCTACAAATATTGCTGGACCTCGAACGGTTTAATTTTCTTGCGTAAAAAAGAAGGCGACAATCGTTTAATAATAACCTCAGAAAAAAGTCACAAAGCACTGACACTTACGCAAAAGTGACTACATTGTAAGCTCATTTTGAAAATAATCTCGTGTCCTTGTATGATAGCATTTGTTCCACTTATATGTACCACATTCATTTATTCTTACTTATTTTTTAATCACATAATTGTCGTCTACTATATAGAACTCATTGGTCTGTTTACATTCCCTACCCATAAAATAAACCCGTGGAACAATTATACCGCATATTGTCACTGTATATTAATTATATGTACTCCTATTGCAAACATTCTGGGTAAACTGAATCTCCTCAATATTTTGTACATAATTTGTTGCTATGTAAAGTATTCAGTTAATGTTATGTATACAACTATTGTACCAAACCTTCCACGTATTCATCACTTATTTTGCGACCACTATTTTCTCAACAAAATATTTAGTTTATCACATTATTTCTGCTCATATTATAGTTTTATTACCTATGTTTTAACTACTCTAATTCACTTATTAAATTACCTGGCTGGCTTGCGTAACACAAGAACACATACACTACCACCTACCTACTTATACAGATCTCACTTCATCTTACCTTACCAACACATACAATCACGTCATTTTCCTTACACTACTAAAACCTGTACACAAATATATCTAGCTCACACACACAAACCTAACATTATGCTGAGATATCCTGTCCATGGGGTTTCCTCGTCAATGCAAACAACCGTGCACTTAAACATAACAATATCCCACCTACCGTATCTAACTGATTGTAAACACATTAATAGCTTTCCATCATACACAAAATAACATGCACTGCATAGATGCAGTCTCAGTTTCGGAGTCGTCTGCTTGCGATTTAGATAGTTGCATACCAAAAAACATTGTTCTCAGCCAATCGCTCAAAATCCTGAACCAAAATATTAGGAGTATTTCAAAGAATATGCCAGGCCTACATACTATTTTAGCAAGAACTAAAGTAAATTGGGACATAATTACTCTAACAGAATGTTGGCTGCGTAAATCACCTAAAATCCCTGAACTTGCAGGCTATGATTGCTTCGCGACCTCGAAGAATCACACTCAAAACGAAGGGGTAGTTGTCTTCGTCCGCAAAGAACTCAAAGCCACTGTAGAGGAACCAACCTTCTCGGATGCAAACTGTATACTTACAAAAATTGACTGTAAGACGGTCCTAATATCCATATATCGACCACCAGGCTACAAAGATATTACAAACTTCATAAATTCACTAGACACTTTGTTGGCAAATGTATCATCTTACACTAACATCATCATCACAGGAGACATTAACATAAATATTCATGAGCATTCGCACGACACCAACAAACACACTTACCTTAATCTTCTAGCCTCACACGGACTGTTGACTGCTCACACCCTACCCACGCGGCTAAGTGCATGTCTCGATCATGTACTATTAAAAACCCAGTTTCCTGCAGTAACCCACATAGCGCACTCAGCACTAACTGATCATGAGACAGTTTTACTCTTCTTAGCAAAACGTGCCACTGGAAAAGTCTTACGTAAAACTGTAGTTAAAATAGATTATGTGCAGTTAGATGCTGATCTTGAAATACTCGATTTTAGTCCAGTATATAATACCCAGGATGTCAATAAAGCAGCCGAGATAATGACTAACCTGATCATAAATGCAGTAGAGTCAAACTCTAATAAAGTAAGGGTTCCAAATCGCAAAGTTATCATTAAACCATGGATTACGCCCGGTCTACTTAGATGCATGCGGCATAGAGACAATTTGCACAAACAACTTAAAAAGGCACCTACTAACGAGATACTTAAATTAACTTTTACCAGATATCGTAACTACTGCAACGGATTACTCAGAAAAATTAAATCGGACTATGAAAAATCGCAATTATTTAACGCAGGCAAGAACATTAAACAGATATGGACAGTCATAAATGATATCACTAATAGAACCAAAAAGGAAGATTATGTATCTAATCTCCTAACCTTATCTAATACGCCAGAGGCTTCAGTGAACAAAATCAATCAATATTTCGCGGGAGTAGGCAAAGGACTAGCCGAGAAAATTACCACAGCTGTTGAAACCATAGAACCCACTACCACCCAAAGCAACTGTTCGCAATCAATGGGTATGCTTCCTACTGATGAAGATGAAATCACCCAATTATTGACCTCCTTACGCGATAACTGTGCGGTAGGTTATGATGGGATTTCCAGCAATCTCCTCAAAAAACACAGAGCCATAGTTGTACCTCCTCTAACTTATATCTGTAACCTCGCGCTTGCCACCGGTAAATTTCCCAATACGTTTAAAAAGGCAATTATTCATCCAATATATAAAGCGGGGGATAGAAGTCGTGTCTCTAATTACAGGCCTACAGCTGTACTTTCTTCAATGTCAAAAATACTGGAACGGATCTTGAACAAAAGACTAACAAAATATTTAGAAGAAAACCAACTATTGTCACCGTCACAGTATGGATTCCGATCTGGCAAGTCAACATCAGATGCAGTTCACGATCTAACCAATCATGTGGTTATCAACCTGGATGCTGGACAGAAAGTCTTAGGTATATTCCTAGATCTAGCTAAAGCGTTCGACACGATTTCTATCCCCACTCTGATTAAAAAGATGGAACGTATGGGAATAAGAGGTTTGCAACTCAAAATCTTTGAAGACTACTTGACTGAGCGTACACAGAGAGTAAAAGTTGGGGAATTCTTAAGTGATGATTGCACGCTGACCTACGGCACGCCCCAGGGCAGTGTCTTGGGTCCGACTCTCTTCCTCATCTATATTAACGACCTGTGTATGCTTAGCCTCCCAAGGGGTAAAATTGTAGCATTTGCAGATGACACTGCCCTCTTATTCAGTGCTGGAACCTGGAGGGAAGTTTACACGTATGCTCAATCGGGTTTTAATATGGTATCAAATTGGCTGAAAACTAATATCCTTACTTTAAACTCGGATAAAACAAACTACGTTAATTTTAGGCTAAAAACTGAGGACAAAAAACGGTTCCCAATACCACACTCTATCGTTGCTCACTATTGCACAACAACATCTGCTAACTTCTGCACTTGCGCATCACTTGCTAATGCTGAAAAAATAAAATACTTGGGAGTCATCATTGACAGCAATCTGCGGTTCCAAGAACACATACATACACTGAGCAGCAGATTGCGCAAGTTAATATACATATTTAAGACGCTTAGACATGTGGCGGACGTTAATCTACTAAAAACTGTTTACTTTGCACTTGTCCAGTCTTTGTTAGCTTACTGCATCACGTCTTGGGGTGGGGCCTCAAAAACTATCATGATTGAACTTGAGAGGGCTCAGCGAGCTGTTCTTAAAGTGTCTTATTTCAAGTCTTATCGCTATCCCTCGTCACAATTGTACAAGGAATCGAAAGTTTTAACGGTCCGCCAACTATTTATACTAAATACACTTCTAAAGCAACATTCCTTATTAACGTATTGTCCTTCGTTGACTCTCCAAAAACGACGCTATAACCCTGTAGGACATCGTCCCCGCTTATCGAAAATGTTTTCTAAGCATTTCTTTTGTCATCTTGGTGGTTTCTTGTATAACAGGGTCAACAGCTCTCATGAAATATACAATTTGACTAAATCTGCTTGCAAGAAGAAATTATCGATCTGGCTACAAGATCTTAATTATGACGACACGGAAAAACTACTCATCAGCCCAGCATAACACATATCTTAGCTTACGCACTCGCATATACCAATGCGCACGCCCTTCTAACCAATCACACTCAGACACACAACCTCACAGATCCTCACATACACACACATACCCTCACACATCCTCACATACACACTCACACCCTCACACACCTTTATTGCATATATATTTTAATTTTAATTTTTTATTGTTCATTTTGTTTTCAATAGCACAATAATTGATTACTTGTCTGATTCTTAATACCTATTTATGGCTTATTGTATGTAATTAGGGGTGGAGACCTGGTGTCCTGAAATACAAGCATATAGCTTAGCTCAGGCACCAGTCTCCCACAATACGAACATTGTATGTCTTAAATTTGTAGGTTGACCTTCCTCTGTAAAACATGTATTGTGGTGAGAAAATAAATGAATTATTATTATTATTATTATTGACCTATCTATCTGTTCTCCTAACTTAGCCTCTTCACTAACTTGGTATACACTATCCTCTACTTATGGTAGTGACCATTTCCCAATAGTTATGTCCACTCCATTCCCCAAACCAACCATTTCTAGAAAAACATCAAACCTTAAACATAAAGTCCCTGATAGGAATAACATCAATTGGGAAAAATATAGAACCGCTACTGACTCAAACTTTTCTTCTTTACCACCTATTTCTAATGGTAATGAAAATGCGTGTGCTAGGTCTTTAACCAAGTTACTAATGGCAGCAGCAGATGAAGTGTTCCCTGCTAAAAATAATAGCTCTCATTCAATTCCTAGGCCTCCATGGTGGGATTCAGAATGTACAGGGGTCATTGTCAAAACAGGGTTCAGATGAAAAAATAAAACAAAATCAGTTATTTTTAAAGAATTCGTCCTTTATTTAATAAAAGAGGTCAATTGTAACAATAATAAATTATTGTTTGAGATCAAACTTAACAATTAGAATAGTTATTAAAAAAAAACGTTTTTATAGGTCCACCGAAAAGACACAGATGTCTACCGAATGTACTAAAAGTGTAGTTTAGCAACAATTTTAACATAATAATAGAATCTTTTTTCTATAATATTAATCCAATCGTCTCAGAAAAAACAATAAAAAAAAGCCAACGCAGTATCATTGAAAAGTAAATTAAAATAAAATAAATCCCTTTGTCCACCAAAAATATTATGTCTTCTTGGTGGACATAATATCTTCATCCTCGGATGACGACCAAAAATGACAATGCGTCTGGTGAACTTTTATCGGAGTTCCAGGTCTTGAAGTAGGTGGTGAACATGAACTGTCGGAGTAAACATCAGCAAACTTAAGGCGTTTTCGACTTTTGAGGCCATGCAGGATCTTGGAGCAGGTTGGTTTTTCTAAATCATTGCTTTGAGTCTCAGTAACTGTTGGGCTCAACTTTTTCCTGTCTATAGAGTTGAGCAACTGTTGGACTATTGGAGTCCAATTAGGACTCATTAATGGGCTTGGTAGACTTGGTAAAGGGCTGGGAATAGAACACTGAACTGGGGTGGGAGCAGGTATTTCAACGTGCATATTGTGTAATGGTAAGTCAAGACTTATACAACCTAAGTCATAGTGATGACATATAGCACTTGGATGGCAAGTAATGCAGCTTAATCTTCGGAAGTGCAGGGTTCTTGGTTCGCGTTTGTCCCATGTAACTTGATGCACTTGCATAGTACCACGAAAAGGGCGGATATCGCAGTTTTGAATTTTGATTTCAATGTCTTTTGCAATAGTATCGTCAATCTTAATTACTTTGATTCCTTTACAGTTCTCATGCATACATTCTATGAACCCATCAATATTGCTTACATCATTTCCTTTTGCTACATACTTATCAGCCGTTCGTTTGAGGCAACCTCCTATGCCATCAGGGGCCCCTTTACCATGGCCACTCTCGCTAAAGTGCCACATTATATTATCTGCCTGTGTTTCTTTGCCCAAGTATGCCCCAAGTAAATAAAACATGGTCTTATTTTTGTACTGTGTAGAGGGACCATCGCTTAAAATATGCAAAAATTTAAGATTTGGCATTAGTGTCTTTATCATCTTAATAATTGGTGTCAAGTGGGCACAAATGTATACGGGACTATGATTCAAGTATTCACTAACCGTACAAAATGACTTAGTAATAATGCGTTTCTCCTCTGTATTATCATCAATGTAGTAAAATACTCCAGTATGTAATGAAAGCTGATCTTTAGATCCACCAAAATGGGCTGATTGTATTTCTGAAGAATACTTGCAATTGTAATTCTCTGAGAAGTCTATATGTAATAAGCCTTCGCCTACGGACATATTTGTTTTAATATTTTTAACAACACGAAACTGATGTAACACATTGCAAGTATGCTTCATGAAACGTTCTATGTTATTCAACAGGTGCTCCTTGAGTTGTCTTTTTGATGTATTGACTGTTTCCTTAATAGTTTTCTGGCAGAGCTTTTCGTGCCCTTTGATTGTTTGCATAACCTTTTTTGTGACCCATCGCTCATATTTTATCGTATCATTTGGTGTGAATTTATTAAACGCGATCTTTTTGTGTCTACATATCAAACATTTTCGTTCAAGACAAGTTTCTTTCATGTCTTCACAGCAAATAGATCGACACACTTCCATTGCTGAGTTTTCATTTATCATACGGGAACTTTTCAGTGACATTATCAGCAACTCCATGTTGGTATGTGTTGCACACAAACAAGTCTCACGACTTGTAACTTTCGGATTCAACACCCAAAAAGGCCTATATCGACAAAAAGTTTTATACGATATCTTCAAGTTCATCTGAATCACAATTTTTTTGTGCAGATTGATAAGGTAATCGTTGAGGAATCGTATCTGTTTCTTCTGTTTAAATCTGGTAATAGTTTCTTTTTTTCCAGCAGTGGAACGACTAGATTCGTCACTAAGTAAAACACTATGCACTGCTTCTTTTAAATCTTTTTTTATTATCTTCGTTTTATTTATTATTATTTTTTTCTTCTTCGGTATTCTATTTAAGCGCATTTTGTACTTAGAAAGCTTATTTTCTACAATCTTTAGTTTAGATTTGAGCATGAGATTTTCTAATTTAAGCCGCCGTTTGTTTTTTGCAGCTACAGCCCGGCCAGATTCAGCCCTGGAAGTAGATCTTGATGAAAATGAAGTGGCTGGGCTTATTGGAGGGGTTACATCTGTAAATCTCACAGTTTCTTTTTGTTTCTTTAGTCTATCTCTACGTGATTTTGCGTCCTTTCTCCATTTGTTTCGTAGTTGTCTTTGCTGTCTATCTGATAAATCATTTATCGTCTTAATTTCTCCTAGTGTTTTTTTCCTATGGTAGTACTCTCTATCCTTCTTCCGCTTTTCTTCTAATGCTACTGGATCTTTCTGCAATTTTTCTCTTGCTCTCCTCATACTTAACTTCTTCTGTTCGCGTCTTCTTTTATTCTTCTCATCTTCAGTCAATTTATTTCTAGTTCTAGCCATTGTCTGTGGGTAAAGAAAAGAGGGAGCCTAAGCAAGGCACAAAGCACAAACGAAACTATTTATTATTAAAGTGGAATACAAATGTTTCACGTATATGTCAACTGCAAGCCGACATGTTTAGTCATTGTCTAGAAATAATCTGACTTCACCCTGATGACTTTTGAATGCGATGGAAAGATATCGGTCAAGGTAAAAAAAAAGTAGCTTACTTTATTTGTGTGTTCCTTTTTAAATGTTGTTGATATTATTCCGCTGTAATAATAAATAAAGAAACAGCGAACATGGCACATTCAACGTAAAACGCCAAAAACAGTATCCACAATAATAATATTACTCGTAAAAACCGCCTCCCGAATGCAATATTTCTATTATGCAGTTAAATATCTAATTCGCATTAACAACCACATGCAAAACCAGAGTGCACAAAACAAAAATAAAATATTTCATCCACTTGGTGGACATTCATCTTTTTGGTGGACACAAATTCCACCGAAAAGATGTCCACCAAATGGATTTTTCTGAGAAATTATTTCATTCCAAGCATTATTTTGAGGTTATGTTGTAATCACTAGTATTTTTAGATAAATACTTTAGAAATCTAACACATTACGTAAAGTTATGAATTATTAAGGCTTCACTTACCAAAATACACAAGGAACCGAAAAGATATACTCAACTTCACAGACTACTAAGAAGATACTACGTATTTCAGTATGCCACAAGCTCTCGAAGGGGGAACCCGTGTCGTTCGTCATCGCGCGCTCCGCTAGCATAAGCGGGCGGCGCGTGAGCGAGAAAGCATCTGCTTGCTCGCTCACGCACCGCATGTCGCATAGAGTATAATACTATCTTAGAGTGTCTCTAAGATAGTATTGATGTTTATTTTGGTGTTCGTTTTTTTAACCGATTTCAAAAAGGAGGAGGTTGTTCAATTATATGTTTTTTATGTTCAATTTTTAACCGACTTCAAAAAGGAGGAGGGTACTCAATTCGACCGTATATGTTTTTTTTATGTTTGTTCGCGCATAACTTCGTCATTTATAAACCGATTTTGATAATTCTTTTTCTGTTGGAAAGAAGACGTTCCCAAGGTGGTCCCATGATAAGGATATCAGGGTTTGATGGTGGAAGTCCAGAGAAAACAAGCGGAACTTTCAAAAATTGGGGGGCGACTAGTGCATTTCTTAGCATTTTCATTAAGTATTTTAAAGCACTACAATTTAATAAAGGTCTGCAGTAGATCTGATGATAGAGCCGGGAGACAGTCGAAGGAACTCCTCAACAATTGACAGCAGCTACCTTGTGGTTGGGCTCGATTAATTTGTATTGATAAGAACTTTACACCTAGATGGGTTGCGACTCTCATAAGAGCTCTAATGATGAAGACAAAGGCCAGTTCCGGGAACTCCTCAACGGTTTCCAGTAGCTACTTTGTGGTTGGACTTAATTCATTTATATTAATAAGACCTTTACTCCCATTAGGTTAAAATAATAGTCTACAGTAAATTTAATGATGAAGACCATAGGCAGTTGAGGGTATAGGTACTTACGGGTAAAAATTAAAGTAAACAAAAGTACGTCGTTTCCCAACTATATTTGCGTCAGCTTCCAGTCTGACCGGATGCAACTGAATACATAGTACTTTTAACAACTAAAAAATGTAAAATAAAAACTTTTTTTACAAAAAAACAACCGACTTCCAAAAACCACTATGTAAAGTGAAAAATAACTAATTTCGGAAGTCGGTGTCTAAAACGAATATACAAAACCAAAGACACCAACTTCCGAAATTAGTTATTTTTCACTTTATAGTGGTTTTTGAAGTCGGTTGTTTTTTTGTAAAAAGTTTTTATTTTTATGTTTGTTTGCGGATAACTTCGCCTAAAATTTGGTATTTCGATGAATTTTTGGGTATTTCGACATAGGTGTCGTGATAGGGATTTTCGGGAGTGCAGTTCACGAATATGACGTAATTTTTGAAATCCAAGATGGCCGACACCAATTTTTTGATATTTTGACATGGGTGTCGTGAAAGGGGTTTTTGTGGGTGCTAATCACGAAAATGACGTCATTTTGGAAATCCAAGATGGCCGACACCAATTTTATGATATTTTGACGTGGGTGTCGTGATGGGGGTTTTCGGGGGTGCAGATCACGAAAATAACGTCATTTTTGAAATCCAAGGTGGCCGAAATTCAATTTCATGATATTTTGACTTGGGTATGGTGACGGGTTTTCAGGGCGCTGATCACGAAAATGACGTCAATTATAAGCTGTGGCATAGCTTCTATTTCTTTATCAAAGTCAAAAATAAAACATCTAATATAGTTTAGTGGCTAAATCGCCACCGTTTTTCGCACTCCTTCAATGACGTCACTGGTAAAAAATAAATAAACTACAAAAAAGAAAATACATACTTATACAAATGTATACGTTAATTGGCAAAATAAAAAAAAATACTATGTCATAAATAACTAATAAAAAAATTCCTACTAACTACATACTGCGGAACTCGGTGTGCACACCTTTGCGATTTACCCCGCAGCCACGCGCAGGATTGCGTTTTTTATCTGCATTTTCATGCAGATCTGCAGCCCTGCGCGTGAGCGCAGATTCAATGTATAGTACCATGCGTTTCTCCATACAAAATTTGGTACTAGCGAACATCTATCTTATATATAAAATTCTCGTGTCACAGTTTTCGTTCCTATAGGTACTCCGCCGAAACGGCTTGACCGATTCTCATGAAATTTTATGAGCGTATTGAGTAGGTCTGAGAATCGGCCAACATCTGATTTTCATCCCCCTAAATGTTAGGGGTAGTCGATCCCTATTTGTTTTTTTATTTTTACACAAAATTTTTAGTTTCTATTTTTTTACAACATACAAAAATACATACAGTCCTAAATTTTCACCGTTCTACGATCAATCCATAAAAACTGATCAATCGTCATTTAATTAGTTTTATTCCCGAGGGAAATCTAAAAAAAGCGATATAACCCAATTCCACGCGGGCGAAGCCGCGGGCGGAAAGCTAGTACTAATATATAAAGCTGAAGAGTTTGTTTGTTTAAACGCGCTAATCTCAGGAACTACGAGTCCGATTTGAAAAATTCTTTTTGCGTTGGATAGTTTATTAATCCAGAAAGGCTTAAGGCTATAAAACATCACGCTGCGACTAATAGGAGCAGAGCATTACTAACTCCACGCAAACGAAGTCGCTGGCGGCCGCTAGTATAAAATAGCTTTACCGCGGCAGCCCCGAGTGCCACATGTTTTTGTTTTATTAGAAAGACGATATCTTCAAGGTAGTCTCATGTTTAGGAAATTAGGGTCTGATGATGGAAGACTAGGTAAATCTAGGAGAAATTTAAAAAATCAAAGGGGCGTCTAGGGATTTTCTAAGTTTTTTCATTAAGTGTTTTAACACACTACAATTTAGTAAAGTTCGGAGTTGATGATGGAGCCGGGAGACAGCCGAGGGAACTCCTTAACGATTCACATCAGCTGCCTCGTGTTTGTGCTTAAAAAATTTGTATTGATAAGAACTTTACACCTAAATAATAATAATAATAATATGGCAACACAGCAAATGTCAACATCATATTTTTTTATCAATTTAAGAAATAATATTTATATCAGTTTTTTATCTCTATTCTGTGAAATATTTAACAAAAACCGAAACCCAAAGTTGAAACAGTTTAGAAAATTTATAAAGAGTATATACATTTATCTGCAATAATAAAAATACCGAATCATTGGAGGTGACATCTGTCATGTCACCTCGGACACAGCCATGCAAAACAGTGAACAAACAATTATGAAACAATAAATATGAAATGTTGACACGATCTGCCGCTCGACGTGCACGCCCACCATCTCCGGACTCGTCGCTCAGCTCCGCCTCGCCGCCGCCGGTCTCCAGCCCCACTGTGAACGCTGTGATGACACCGGCCGCGGTAGTTGCGTCGAGCTCGAGCGACGAGTATTTCTCTCCGCCAACGACGCCACCACCTGCTCGCCGACGGGGAGGACGCCGGCCGCCGGACCGCTTAGGACCTCGAGGCCCATCGGCTTCTGACAGGGTCCCAGCTCCCGGCGGAAGTGTGCAGCGCATGAGATGGACACAATCCATCAACGAAAATGTCATGCGCTCATACTATGGGGCTACAGAGGGAGGGAACAACCTGACCGCGTACCGTGTTCGAATGCTCTCTCTGTTTCAGGTGCTTGAGCCAGCTGTCAACGTGTCGGCGCAACGACTGTCGGATCAGGTGCGGGTCATCCAGCGTAACCATATGCTGGGTGATGTGGTACTTGATCGCCTACGCCTCGAGTCACGGAATAGTCATGTTACGCCTGCTTCGTCACTGGTCGCGGTACAACTTAACAGTGTTTCACCGCGACCCAACCACATTGATGAAGAGGATGATGATAGGGCTATATCCGTGAGTCCCCAGTGCAATGAAAAATTGAGGAGCGCTTTGGAGGATGCTTTCCGTGAGTACCGCTCTATTCCGCCTGAACTTAGACCACGTTTGCCTCGATTGCCCATGCATAAAAAAACAAGGCGCTGGTGTGTGCTCTAGACTCTCAGCTGTCTAATTATTTAAAGGACAGCAAAGATCTGAATGATACACATTCAATCTTGTACTGTGGAGCTGTTGCGATATGTCGTGTGGCTCATGTCAAATTCCCAGACAATGACAGAGCCACACGACCAAAATCAGCTGTACCAGCTTGGCAGTACAGGATTGAACGTCGTATCGGAGAGACTAGAGCACTCATTGGCAAGCTTGTTAGCTTCAGGGAGGGCAATACACGCCCTAGAGTGATGCGCTTTGTGAGGCGGGCGTTCTCGGGGACTGATACTAGTACTCGAGACTATTTGTTCCGCGTCACAGAGCGCATCGACTTTTTTAAGCAGAAGATTTATGCATGGGCAAACCGTATTCGTCGGTACAGGCGAAGAGTTGAGCGGTATTCTCAGAATCGCAATTTCCAAAGCGATGAAAGGCGGGTCTATAGAGCTTGGGAGCGATCAGACCAAGGTGTCACTGACACGTGCCTACCGGATGATGTTGCCACGTGTTCATTCTGGCGCAATATCTGGTCGGTGCCTGTCAGTCACACCGAAGGTAGTTGGACTCGGGTTGTTGAGCGAGCCTGTGATCCAGTACCAGAAATGGGGGCTATTACCATCTGCCCCCAAGATGTAGCTCGTGGAGTCCGTCCGTTGCCTAATTGGAAGTCTCCAGGGCCGGATGGGCTGCACAACTTTTGGATCAAATGGTTTTCCGGGTCGCACGCTCGCTTGGCATCTCAATTCCAGACTGCTTTAGAGTCTGGTTCGCTACCCCAGTTTCTAACAACTGGAGTAACCCACCTGCTCCATAAATCAGGTAGCACCGCGGAACCCAGAAATTATAGGCCGATCACGTGTTTACCGACGGTCTATAAAGTTCTTACATCCATTTTGAAATCTAAAATTAACACGCATATTGACAGCAACTCCATCATGTCTGCCTCTCAAAATGGATGTAGGAGCGGGTCCCGCGGTACTAAGGAGCTACTCCTCATTGATATGGCCATTAGCCAACAGGTTCGTCGTTCCCGAAAGGATCTGTCGACATGTTGGATAGATTATAAGAAGGCCTATGACTCAGTGCCACATACATGGCTCATGCGGGTGCTGGAGTTGTATAAAGTGGATGCAACTCTACGCACCTTCCTGATGACGTGTATGAGGACATGGAGGACAGTCCTTCGCTATCCAGGATGTCGAAATATTCAGAGGAATAGCGAACCGATAAGGATCGAGCGAGGTATATTTCAGGGCGATAGTTTGAGTCCACTTTGGTTTTGCTTAGCACTGAATCCTCTAAGCACACTATTAGAGGATTCAGGTCTAGGCTATCGGTTGAGGAGAGGTGGTCAGGTTATATCCCACCTCCTCTACATGGATGACCTGAAACTTTTTGCTCACACCGATTCACAACTGAAGGAGCTACTGAAAATTACTGAAACTTTCAGTAGCTCCATCAGGATGGAATTTGGTGTGGACAAATGTGCAGTCATGCATGTAAAGCGAGGAGAGATTATGGAATCCGTGGGAACCCAACTCACGAGTTCCATAAACCTTAGAGCCCTCTCCGCATCCGAAACCTATAAGTATTTGGGTATGTCGGAAGCGTTGGGTATCAATGTTACTGACATGAAGCAATCGTTGAAGGAACGCTTCTTTGGCCGCCTGAAAAAAGTACTTAATAGTCTTCTATCAGGCGGAAACAAGGTGCGCGCTTTCAACGGTTGGGTCATGCCGGTATTGATGTACTCTTTCGGCATACTCAAATGGACTCAAACCGAACTCGACGCCCTGGATAGGAGAGTCCGTACACTGCTGACTGCAAATCGATTGCATCACCCACGGTCATCGGTTATGAGGCTGTATATCCCGCGAAAATGTGGAGGTCGAGGCTTTTTAAACGCTAAGACACTCCACAATCGTGAGATATGCAGTCTCAGAGAATATTTCCTAACAACCGACGTGGGAATGCATCGAGATGTGGTCGCAGTTGACAAGGGCCTCACTTCGCTCTCCTTGGCGAAAGAGAACTGGCGCAAACCAGTAGTGCTTGACACCAATGATCGCATGGAGGTATGGAAGAGCAAGGAGCTTCACGGACGCTTTTTCAAAGCCCTACATGGGCCTGATGTAGACTTACAAGCGTCCGTGGCCTGGCTACGATTCGGTGACCTTTTTGGGGAAACCGAAGGTTTTGTATGTGCAATTACGGACGAAGTTATGATGACGAACAATTACCGGAGATTTATTGTGAAAGACGGCACAGTTGACATCTGTCGGGCATGTCACCGGCCGGGGGAATCAATAAGGCATATTATCTCCGGGTGTTCTCGTCTAGCTAACGGAGAGTACTTGCATAGACACAACCTTGTAGCCAGGATCATTCATCAGCAACTTGCTCTTAAATACAACCTTGTGGAATCGGAGGTGCCGTACTACAGGTATACGCCCGACCCAGTTCTCGAAAATGACCATATCACATTGTACTGGGATCGATCCATCATCACTGACAGGACTATTATTGCCAATAAGCCTGATATAGTGCTGGTGGATCGATCAGAGCGGCGTGCAATGATTGTTGACATAACCATCCCACATGATGAGAACCTCGTGAAAGCTGAGAAGGATAAACAAATCAAGTATCTTGACTTGGCTCACGAGGTTGTCGACATGTGGGAAGTGGATTCAGCAATCATTGTACCGATAGTCGTGACAGCCAATGGCTTAATAGCCAAGAGCCTCGACCAACACCTCAGGAGGCTCTCGTTAGGCAGCTGGATCAAGGGCTTGATTCAGAAAGCGGTACTGCTGGACACGGCTCGCATCGTCAGGAAGTTCCTCTCTCTGGAGCCCTGACCGCCGGTAGCTTGGACCCTGTTCCCGATACCGGTGGGCTACTATTTTTTATATTTTTAAATGTTTTTTATATATTTTTTTGTTATGTAGAAATATTTAAAAATATAATTTATAAGTGTATTTATTGAAATAAAGGAGATAATAATAAATTTTATTTTCAGACCATGGTCCATAGAAATAGCATAAAACAGAATTACAATATTTAAATTTAACAATAAAATTAAAATAAAATGTAACTACTTACCTAAGACCCACAATACAATAAAACTCAATTTTTTTTTTCATTAAAGCTCTGATGTTGAAGACAAAGGCCAGTTAAGGGAACTCCTTAAAGGTTTACAATAGTTACCTTATGTTTGGACTTAATTCATTTATATTGATGAAAACTTTACACCCATATAGGTAGGTTAATATGAATGTCTGCAATAGATGAGCGTTTCTCTTATTTTTTGCCACATTTTCAAAAAATCGCAAATAAAAAAAAACACAGTAAATCGCTTTTTTGGTCATGAAATCAGATACATTATTTTATGAGTATTTTAACTTTTCTACAGGAATTCTGTTTGATTTAAGATTTTTGTATTAAAATTATAAAAATCTAAATCAAGGTAGGCTAAGCATTCCTATTTCGTTACTCCTTAATTAGTAAAAAAAACTTCGAACTTGCAAATTCTGTAGCTAAAATTTCTATGTTTCATAAAATTCATGATAAGTTTAATAAAATCATCGCAAATAACTACTAAGAATACCGACAAATATTTCCAATTTGGGTGCTTTAACATTTTTTTTTGTTACTTTTAATCTAAAGTAAATTAAAAGTTTTGATTATATGAAAAATATACAAAATTGAAAGAATTTGCTTATTTTTTATAAAAATGTGTAGCATAATTGATATTTTGTACAAGTAGTGTTCATTTATATTGAATAAATAAATACAAAAAGCGAGTTTAAAGGCGGGAGATGTTTGGGACAGTAACAAAAAAGGAGTCACTAGTAACAAAATAAAAAACACAAGGTTGGGTCTACAATGGTTATTTTTAAATTCTATAATGGATTTTTTTTACTCCGATATTACACGTTTAACCGATTTTTTTTCTATACCATATATCAATTTGTTTCGAAACGGACGTCTGTGCTTTACAATTAATTACCAAATTATTTTTTGCAATGCTCTTCATCAAGTCTCTTTCTTTATTATTTTCACAATTTTTGTAAGTTATCTTCAACGAAGCTTCGGGGATTTCATTTCTGGCTTTAATTTTAAGTAATTTAGTCTCAAACTTCTTTTTAGGGTTCCGTACCTCAAAAGGAAAAAACGGAACCCTTATAGGATCACTTTGTTGTCCGTCTGTCTGTCTGTCTGTCTGTCTGTCTGTCTGTCACCACCCTTTATCTCAAGAACGCGTGGACGTATCAAGCTGAAATTCACATGAAATACTCGGGTCTATTGTCCCTTTAAGCTGTGAAAATATCAAACTTCTAAGCCAAGCCAATCAAAAGATACAGCCGATTATGTCGATATTTTCAACAAATTTTCGACACTCGCAAAGGAATCAAAACCTACAGGATAGTTCCCGTAAACTCAGAATCTTGAAAATTGGCATGAAGCATTGTCATATAATGCAAATATAGGAAAAATTGCGAAAATCTCATTTTTTTAGTTATATAATATAATAAACATAGTTTAATAAAATTTAACTTACTACCTTATTTCTCACGAACGAATAAAGTTATCAAATTGAAATTTATACCAAATACCTAGGTCTATTTTCCCTTTATGCTGTGAAAATATCAAACTTCTAAGCCAAGCCAATCAAAAGATACAGCCGATATGTCGATATTTTCAACAAATTTTCGACACTCGCAAAGGAATCAAAACCTACAGGATACTTCCCGTAAACTCAGAATCTTGAAATTTGGCATGAAGAATTGTCATATAATGCAAATATAGGAAAAATTGCGAAAATCACATTTTTTCAGTTATATAATATAATAAACATATTTTAATAAAATGGAACTTACTACCTTATTTCTCACGAACGAATAAAGTTATCAAATTGAAATTTATACCAAATACCTAGGTCTATTGTCCCTTTATGCTGTGAAAATATCAAACTTCTAAGCCAATCCAATCAAAAGATACAGCCGATATGTCGATATTTTCAACAAATTTTCGACACTCGCAAAGGAATCAAAACCTACAGGATATTTCCCGTAAACTCAGAATCTTGAAATTTGGCATGAAGAATTGTCATATAATGCAAATATAGGAAAAATTGCGAAAATCACATTTTTTCAGTTATATAATATAATAAACATATTTTAATAAAATGGAACTTACTACCTTATTTCTCACGAACTAATAAAGGTATCAAATTGAAATTTATACCAAATACCTAGGTCTATTGTCCCTTTAAGCAGTGAAAAAATCAAACTTCTAAGTTAAAGCGATCAAAAGATACAGCAGTTTATACCGACACCTTAGACGAATTTCCGTCACACGCTAGGGAATCAAAACCTACAAGCAAAGACATTAAAATTATATTTACAATAGACAGGACATCACGAACAAAATCGTAAGCCAATACTTTTATCGACTTGGTTAAAAGTCGCTCAGTCTAGTCTGCGCGTCAGGACGTAATTTGTGTCCACCAAGAATAAACATTTTCTAAGGAAATATGCCATGTTGCGCTTTGTGTTACTGTAAATGTCGTTATAGTAAAACGACTGGACCTAACTTCGGAATGTTTTTCTATGAATTATTTATATTTCGTCTGCAATTCAAATTTAAAAAAGAAACGTAGTTCTAGAAAATTTTCCATATTTACCCGATTTGAACTATACTAGGGTATTAAATCGGATCTGGCAACATAGACCACACCGGCCACCTACCGGGCAATAGCTGAATATATTTTATATAAACTTATTTCATTTTAACTATTTGATGTCTCCAATTGTCGATCTAATTTTGCTATATTGTACTAGATGGCGGAAATGAGCCATGGGATCACAGTTTTTCTATGCCATTTTGACACATGCCCTCTCTATATATCTTAAATCTCTTTGCCTACAAGGTACTTCCCGTGAACTCAGAATCTTGAAATTCGGTACGAAGCAACGTTATATTATAGTACAGATAGATAAAGGAAAAATTGTGAAAATGATAAATTTGAAGTTACTTAATATATTAAAATATTATTTTTGCTTACATGACATAAAATATTTTTTTAATAATTATAAACTTACTACCTACCCTTTTTCACATGAACGCGTAGAGATATTAAAGTTAAAATTCATATCAAACACTTCTTAAATCTAATTGCCTCTAAACTGTGAAAAATTCTAAATCAATGCTAGTATTATAAATGCGAAAATAACTCTGTCTGTCTGTTACGCTTTCCCGCCTAAACCTCTCAACCGATTTTGATGAAGTTTGGCACAGACAATCTTTAGACCCTGAGAAAGAACATAGGCTACCTTTTATCAGGGAAAAATTTGATGTTCCCGAGGGGAATTTAAATAGCGCGATATGACCGAACTCCACGCGGGCGAAGCCGCTGGCGGAAAGCTAGTACGTCATAAATTGTAAACCGCTACGTTTGTACGGCGGAACCCTCGGTGTGCGAGTCCGACTCGCATTTGGCCGGTTTTTTTGTTCCGTTGCGTGTTTTTGTAGTCGATATATTTTTTTTCTTGCAGTTTCGTTAGCTCGTTCTAAGTAAGCACTTCAACTTTTTGCTTTGTCATATTCTGTTTTCAGTTTATTTTTAATCCTTCGTAGACTTCCTACATGTTTTGACAATCTTAATATTGTTGATTGTGTTTCAGTCGACGTCTCAGATACTGAAATTTCCAAGGAGGACGTTCCCATTGTGTCTGTTAAAATATCTGCCATTGTCGTTGAAGAGTTTCCGCTACATACTGTTTTTTTGAGATTTCTTGTGGTTTTGTTTTTCTTCTTTCCACTTTTTTCTCTGATTTTTTAGTTCTGTTTCAGTCATTTCCGATATTTCTTTATATTTTGATTTTATTCTTTCTAATTTTTTCTTATTTCTTCCAACTTATCCGGGTTCTGTTTTAATTTCTCTCTATATCGCTTCATTTTTTCTGCTGGAGTTAGTGGCATTTTCTTGTGCTGTTAAATTGTAAACATAGCTTTATGATTCCGTTTTTGTTACTTTATTTTTCTGCTTATACGTTACTACCCCAAAGTAACAAAAAAGGAAGTAACGAAACGAGTGTTTGATTTTATTGAAATATTGTTGTGGTAGTTGAAATTACAGTTACGTCTATTATTTTACACTAAATTTTATACGAAGCTAATAACTATTGCACTATGATAAAAAGAATGGGTAGATATTGTCAACTTACCTTGAAACAGCAATAACAAAAGCCGGAATGAGATTCACTCTTTAACGGGTACGTGTACACTTTTCAAACTTCGGAACAGCAACTGACGCAATACATCAATATGGCGGTATTTTGTGAGATCTAAGTTGTTGCTAGTTCAAAAAATATAACTAAATTGATATTTCTTAATATTTTACATGTCTAAATTGGGTAACAAAAACTGAAATCCATTTTTGGAACTTTCTCTGGGACATGTTTAAAATTAATTAATAACCGTAAAATTTTAACCAAATTACCATGTAATAAATATTACGTGAACCCTTTTACCTTGTAATACGATTTGTAATCAAAATCTCAGAATAGTTTCATTGAATTATATCAAAACAATTAAATTTGAAATTGAGATTGGTAGACTGGGACATACGAATTTTCATACATTGGAATTTTCGACAGTTTATATTTAGTTGATTTTTTATTTTAGTATGATATATATATTATTGGTTAACATTTTTTTCTGTAAACTTGAATTACAATAGTGCTTCTAAGTAAAACAGTATCAGCAATTTATAGATTACACCAAAGTTATTCATCTACAAAATCACGGGACATTCCACAAATCTGTAATGGCAAAAAAAAAGAGAAATGCTCAGATCTGATGATAGAGCCGAGAGAAATTCGAGGGAACTCCTCAACGATTCACAGCAGCTACCTTGTGGAATCTCTTGATTAATTTGTATTGATAAGAGCTTTACACCTAGATGGATTGTTATGATCATTAGGAGTCTGATAATGAAGACGAAGGACAGTCTGTTGCGGGAACTCCTCAAAGGTTAACAATAGCTGCTTTGTGGTTGGACTTAATTCATTTATATTCATGAGAAATTTGCACCCATATGGGTAAAAATTAAAGTCTGAAGTACATCAGATGATGAAAACCATAGGCAGTCGAGGGAATTCCTCAACAATTTACAACACTCTACTTTAACATGGTACAAACACTACCTACTCGTCATGCATGCAAAAATCAATTAAAATCAACAGACTGAATTTAAGTTGTGTTATTTCATTGCGTTATTTCTAGAAATGCTCATACTTTCATTGTGGTCTTAAAGGAATTAAAGCAAACGAAATAGGTCGTTTGCTTGCAGGCCTTTTCCAAATATGCTGGCGTCAACGTCCAGTCTGATCGGATATTGTATTAGTCGGATGTTTATTATTTTTCTGCGAAAGGAAACTTTGTGTAAATAATATTATAGTATATGTATTTGTTATTTATTTTGATATACGATAGTTTTATTTTTTACAATTTACGTATTTGTTTTATTAAACGAGAATAATAATATAATTTCACAGTCTTGCCTGGTCCCAAAAAAAACATGATTTTTTTTTTGAAGGTGTCAGTTCTGCAGAAATTTATTTGACCCTGATTACGTTTTCCCTTAAAATAATAAATAATGATAAATTAAACTTTATTATATTATTTTTCTATCCCTTTGACCATCTGACTTAGCTAACTTTCAATCTACAAAACTAACTTCCAACCCTGAAGTTATAGTCATAACATATTTAGTTATAAAGGTCTAATCAATACACATTAAATAAGCCCAAACACGTGATAGTTGCTTCCGATGTGGATTCCCTTGATATTCTGTCATCTCCATCATCAGGTCAGGCCCAAATCTTCACGGTTTTATAGTATCATCCGATATAAACACGAGTATCAAGTTGTCACCCGAAGCGTGCCTACAATTTTCGATAATTGGCCTAAATTTCTCAGAATTTCCATTATCGACACTGACGTGGTAACAATGGGATTACATAGGCAGCATATCTCTTCATATAAAAAAAGAATGGTCAAAATAGTTTCATTAGCCATAAAGTTATCAGCGAACACAATAAATCGAACTGAGAACCACCTTTTTCTGAAGTCGGTTAAAAAATAAACACTGCAGTATTTTTATTTTGAAGTATCGTCAACATTTGTTTGAGTACATAATAACCAAAAGTATTTGGGCGCACCAATAAACATAAATAAAAGTGCTATGTCTGTTACTTCTGTGGTCTATGTTTCTAACTTGTATTTGTAAGTACTACGTCCGCCAGACGGCGCTAGTAAAATTTTACGAAGTATTGTAGAGGTGGGGCGCGGTGAAGAGGGAGCAAATGCGCAAGGTCATTTGGTGAGGGTACGGTCTTAACACCAAAATAGTACAAATAATAAAAAAGTAAAAAAACTAAAATCCAACTACGACAAAAAACGACGCTGAAAAAGTATCAAACAAGATTTTCAGAATACTGAACTGAACAAAGTTGCTAAAATGAAAAAAGATACCTTCGTTGTAAATTGACAATAATGTCATACAATACTATTCTGAAGTATCCAATATTCACTATGTTTTAATTTTCACACGTTGTCAAGGTGCTACGGTAGGTAGGTATGTGTAACGTGTGACTACGCCTTTCCAAACATGAAAATTAAAACATAGTGAATATTGCATACTTCAGAATAGTTTATAGCGATTCATAGTTCCCTTGATCCGCGCTTTACTCTTATCGCTCATATTTAACATCATTAAAGCATTCTTGTAATTATGTACAAGCATAAAGTACTCGTGAAGCTCTTTCACGTGATACTAAACACGGTATATTTATTTTAATTTTATATTAACATAGAACTTTTTGTCCGCTAGAGGGCGCAATACTAAATTTGGTGACAAGCTTTATAGCTCATAACTAACAGAATATCAAGGCCCTTCTAATGGTACTGCAGTGGTCTTATTCTGATAATAGTAAAGAAGCTATAAACGAAAAGATGTGAATTATAATTATGCAACCAGCCCATGAATACAGGTAAAGTCACAAGAAAATACTAGCAATATATATATATATATATATATATATATATATATATATATATATATATATATATATTATATATATATATATATTCAAAATGTACAAGTAAAGCGCTTTCAAATGATACCAAACATTAAATAAATATATTAAAAAAAGGTTGATTTTATTTTCTGCCTTACAAAACACCAATGTAAGGACCTAATATAAATCAGCCTATAGAATAGAATAGAATACTTTTATTTGACAGCCTCCGTGGCGTAGCGGTAGCGGCCGCTGCGTAAGGAGGCGCGGGTTCGATCCCCGCGCAGTGCAAATATTTGTATGCATGAATGTGAATATTTGCACACGGAAAAATATCGAAGTTTCGCCAAACCAGCAGTTAGACTGCTAAAGCAGACCTCAGACTCCTAAGCTGAAAAAGCCTCGGATGCGACTGGGATTAACGCTGTGATGATGATGATGATGACTTTTATTTCAGACCGGAGTCCATAAGGTTAGTATAATGTTCCCACGCCTGGAACACAGGCCTCCTCCGCCAGCTCCACATTACCTGTGCTATTTACGGATGCAACTTTTGTATGGGGCTGTTAAATATAACAAAAAATGTATTTGGACCCATAAGCAAATCATCCATAACCGATTCTTTTTTGACTAAATATACAGACGCCAGCGGGTCAAGCAAGGGCGGATCCGGGGGGGGGGGGTCATGGGGGTCATGACCCCCCCCCTGGGCTGGGTCCAGGAGCACCTAGCTCAGGAGGATTTTATTTAAGTATTTCCAATATTTAATCAATTTTTAAAACACATACTTTGACTTTGACGGTAAACGCATTATTCGGGAACGAACGCTTCCAAAATTTGAATTTTACCGCGCTACCGCCGCCACGGCTGCCAACATTCAAATGTAACATTTCGTATGATATTTACACGCACTTCGTTTACAGTTTCTTCATTAAGCCAGTGTGTGTGTGTTCAAACTCAATTAATATTGTTGTAATGTTCTTAAAGTACCTACGCTAGTAGGTGCCTACTTAATGAACGAGGGGGATTTATTACGGACGACAACAGCGGCCCTAGCCAATGTAACATCGCTTCATAGCGAAGCGAAATCGAATACCAAACCAACCAATGTCGGGATTTCGGGAACGATTGACCACGTGATTTGTCGCGTCGCGTGGTCAATCGTTCCCGCCATTGGTTGGTTTGGTATTCGATTTCGCTTCGCTATGAAGCGATGTTACATTGGCTACAGGCCCTGGTCAAGCTATCGGAAACTGTCAAATATTCCCAATGAACTTTGAGCCTTCATAGCTTAGCAATAAGGTTGACGTCTGTCCATTCTTCTTCTTCTTCCTATGCCTCTTCAATCCTGAAGGTTGGCCGTCAGCTTCTTGTATTCGGTTTTGTCAACCGCGAGACGCAACAGTTTTTCGACGGGCGTAATGCCGGTCCACTCCCTGATGTTTCGCAGCCACGACTTTTTCTCTCGTCCAGCGCGCCTCTTTCCTTCTACCTTGCCCATCATAATGAGCTGGAGTAGCGTATATCTATCGTGTCGGAGCACGTGGCCGAGATAATCTATTTTGCGTTTCTTTATGGTGGGCAAGACAACTTTCGAGGCATTTGAACGTGCTGAAGGACGGTGTCATTTCTGTCCTTTTGGGTCCAGCTTATGCGCAGCATACGACGGTAGCGCCACATTTCAAAAGCCTGCAAGCGCCGTGTAGTGTCCTCTTTCAGAATCCACGCTTCGCAGCCGTACATGACGACAGGCTATACATAGCACAAAAGTAACCTGACTCGGAGCTTTATGTGGAGTTTACGACAGCACAGATCTTTCTTCATTTTGTTAAAAGATGCTCGAGCAAGTTCTTTGTCGTTTCTTCATCGGACTCCCATGCTTCATTTACCCAAGCGCCGAGATACTTGTACTGTCGTACCCGCTCAAGTTGTTTACCTGCCACCGATATGCTAGGGCGTAAGTCTGGGTTTCTAGAGACCACCGTAAATTTTGTCTTGCTGATGTTCATCAACAGACCGGCCTTCTCACTGAACTCATTGACTTTTATCTACAATGGTTTGCAAGTCTTGTTCAGAGGATGCAATGAGAACAGTGTCATCCGCATAACGCAGGTTATTAACAACCTTGCAGTTGATCTTCACTCCGGCTTCCTAACCTTCAAGAGCCTACGACATCACTGCCTCGGAATAAATATTGAAGAGCAACGGAGACACAACACAGCCCTGCCGAACTCCACGACAAATCTTGAGATCTTCCCCGGTCTCCTCATTTTCAAATCTGATTGTAGCTACTTGGTTCTCGTATAGATTACGGATAATCCTGACGTCCTTGCCATCGAGTCCAATATCTGTTAATAGACTCAGGAGGTGCTGGTGCTTAACCCGGTCGAATGCCTTTTCATAATCTATGAAGTACAGCAGTACGTCGGTTTGCATATCCCTGCATTTTTGTACGAGAACGCTGAGGGCAAAAAGTGCTTCACGAGTACCGACACCAGAGCGAAATCCGAATTGACTGTTTCCCAGTTGTTTGTCACATTTCGGTGTTACCCTGTTCTGTATGATGTTCAAGAACACTTCGTCTGTACATACCTACGTATTGTTATTTAGGTGAGGGAATTTGAAGTTCCTAAGCTTCGTAAGTCTAAGGTCGTTTTGTTTTGGTTTCCTGGTTGGAAAAACCTCATGGATGTCCGCCGCCCTAGGGCGGGCGACGGTGTCTGTCAGACTCTTACTGACTAAACACCACCCCGATGTTCCATCTCATATTTACACCGGGGGTTACGAGAACGAACACTGCTTCCGCAACCCCAAGATTGGTGCTGGCCCGCTACTGTGGGCCACTGAGTGAGGTGTAGGACTCCTCCCGTGACGTCTAAGAGTGGAGCGCGTGGAACACTTCACGCCTCCACCTGGGGTCCTGATGTTTGGGGGGCGACAGATGTCCCCGAGTCTGTCGCCCCTGGAGCCATTTAAGGGGACTGGAAGAGGGCGTTATCTGCCCTCCGCCGACGCCCGGTGCGCCTGCTGTGGGTCGGGTGAGAGGATGAGATCTCCCTCCCCCTTTCCGCAGCCTCCTTCTGCAAAACGACTGTTTCGCAGAAGTAAACGACCGCAACCCAGGACTCTTCACTGCCGACCATCGACTCGATTGCGGCCGGCAGCGGCAAGTCACTGCCTACTTCAAAGACGAGGGCACGGCGCAGCTCCTTCGCGCGCGGCACACTCTACCAGCGTATGTCGCGCCGTGTCCTCCCGGCAGTCGACACAGTAGTGCCACCGGGCGTCCAGCTCCCTGTTTATACGACACAGGTACTTTTCGAAGGAACCATGCCCCGAAAGTACTTGTGTCATCCGAAACGTCAGGTAGCCCTGCGTTTTCCCGAGCCAGTCCGCCAGTACCGGCTGGATCGCCTCGATGGTGGTGAGGTAGGGCGTGAAAGCCTGTCGCGCCATTCTGCCACCAGGACCTCTCGGAGCTGCGACCGACGCTGCTCGAGCCGACGCAGCATCGGCTGTTCGCCCCGCTCCCGCCTCCTTACGCCACCGGTACAGTGACGTGAGGACCTTCGCCTCCAGCTCTCAAGGCGGGGATCCGGGCAGCAGTATGACTCTGATGGCCATCGCTCTCTGCGGTTGTCGCAGTACAGCGATACTGCCGGCCGTCAAGTCAGAGGCCCACACCGGGGCTCCATACAGGGCCATCGATCGCACGATTCCCATATAGAGCTGAATGCAGGCGGCGCTCGGGCTCTCCAGATTGGGAAACAACGTTGAAAGCGCCCCAGCCGCCCTCAACAACTTGGGCGCCAGCCGCCGGAAGTGTGGACCGAAGTCCTACCGGCTGTCGAGCACCGATCCCAGGTACTTCATGGTGGACTCGACAGCGATTCGAACCCCCCCGACCACGATGTGTGAGCCGGGTGGAGGCGCCCGCCGGGGACCATAAAACCATGGCCTCCGACTTGTTGAGGGCCACCTCCAGGCCTAGGCGACGTACCCACCACCTGTAATACCGCAGCCGTCGCCAGCAACGTTACTTCCCTGAGCGAGCTCCCCCGGGCGGTGACCAACGTGTCGTTCGCATAACACGTCAGGTCTCCCCCCAGTCTGAGCTTGCCTCTCAGCACCCAGTGGTACGTCGTCTACGTTACGAAAAATTAAAGCATGGCAAAGAGCTTCAATGGTTGAAGAACGTCAAACTGAACTGGCACTTCTCCACGTCCAAAAAAACTTACCCATTAAGTAAATGGAATAATAACATGTTTCGGCAGAAGACGTAAATGAAAAATTGATTTTGTTATTAATTTAATTGGGTGTTTTTAAGTTCAGTACTTATTACTTGTTATATTTATTTTATTATTATTTATTTTTTGGGACAAAACCCGCCACACTGTTCCCAACCCACTGCAACTCTTGAAAGCCAGAATCAACAGTGGAGACCGCCAGAAAAACGCCGAGCAATGAAGCTCGACGAGTCCCGGAGAAACGTTTCAACTGTCTTGGGTCCCGCAACGAAATTAATCAGAAAAGAATAGTGGAGGAGTTAAAAAAAAGTAAAAAAAGTAGTAAAAAAAGTAGTGGAAAAAAGATATTTTTTCCACTTCCCTCCATAATAAGCAGGAGACAGGACAGAACTAGGCCAATCGGCACAAAGGGACATTATTGCAACTGGGAGAAGCCCAGATTGCCAAGCACCACGGAATAACATTTGATCAAGTTAATGGGTCCTAAGTAGGTATTTGCTGTTACAATTGATTCCAATAATAGGTATGGCAAAAGCGCCTGAACGCACGGAAATTAGTTCTAGTTTCAACAAGGTCCGTATAATAAACAACTCCGGATGTAACTTGTACACTATCCAACATAATATTGCGTTCATTCTGCCAAAGAATACACTCCCACAAGATGTGATGTGCGGACTGTTCAAATTCACAGTTCGATGTAGAACACTGACACAAAGGCGAAGGAACAAGTTTAAAAGAATACAGTTTACTTTTAAAGTTGCCATGACCTGTGAGAAATTGGGCAACGCAGTGGTCAACCTCCAGCCATGTCTTAGCCAGCCGATCGCCAACGGATGGAAAGAACAGATGGAGGTGCCGGCTCTTGATGGAATTATCCCACCTACTTTGCCGTTCGGATAAGAGGTCCTCCCAGACGTCAGTCTGAGGTTTAAATAATCTAGAAATTCTATTGAGGTCGCGTTGTGTAACAAAGTTAGTGTCCATGGCCTCCCCCCTCGCGGATTACTTGTTAATAGAATACCTTCTTTTCAATTGTATCTATTATTATCAGTTTAATTAAAACTTATGACTTGATCACGACTATGTGACCCCCCCTGGCGCCAAAGCTGGATCCGCCCTTGGGGTCAAGCTACCCGAAACTGATCCTGGTACCAACTGACCTGTATGGTAAAGTATAAAATCGGTTAAGAAGTCTGTACCTCCAACTTTATATTGTTATAGGTACTTTTTGTTATTAATCCATATGTTTTAGAAGGTATAAGCAAAGAATTTATTTCTTTGGGTATAAGTTACCTATGGCATAATTAATCTATGAAAGAAATTTGTTTATTTGTCACAAATATCTAAATAGGTATTTTGAAAAGCGAATTCGTTACATGACATACCTATATTACAATATTTTTTACCATGCTCTCAGCGCGTTGGATCACTAAAAATAAAAGGTTTTATCTGCTGTAAGTATTTAATTTATATTCGCTAGAATAATTTAAAATGTTTAAAACGGCAGAAGTTACAGTCAACTGGTAGTTGTGAAATTTTTCACACCTCAGAATTGTCAGGAGGCAAAATAACTTAGACTTTTTTCACAAATTCCAACAAAAACATGCATATTTTATTTTTGAAACTTGTCTTTAACTGTTTATTTCTTTCATAAATAAAAATAAAGTACCAGGACAGCATAAATCAAACGAGTATACCGACTACCCCACATGAGTATACAAACCACAGAACGTCGAGGCATACAATATATTAACGCAGCTTTTCCAAAAAATGTCCAACACTGATTTCTTCGTGAATTAATTGTAATTGTGTGTTTAATATAAACATGTCTCTTTCGGTATTAACTTTCCTCCTTTTACTGGAATGTATGCCATATTTCAACTTTGTTCATCGACATATCTTTTTCCAACACCGAAAACAGCTTTGCAATCGTCACATAATTCTTATTGATTTTCCGATTTATTTTTGAATGCCAACCTTCCGCAAAATTATTGGTTCGGTGGTGTTGAACGTAAATGCACCATTCCGTTATAAATTGTTCATTTTTTAACAATGTGTTTTCCATGTATTCTAAAAATGGCTTTAATTTAATTTCATCTAATTCTTTAGACTGGTTTTTAATGTATTCATATCCCTCTAAGACCTTATGCCGTGGTAACAGTGGAAGCACTGCACACAAACCAACGATTCTCCGATGTAGAAATTAATATACCTATTGTATGCCTCGACGTTCTGTGGTTTGTATACTCATGTGGGGTAGTCGGTATACTCGTTTGATTTATGCTGTCCTGGTACTTTATTTTTATTTATGAAAGAAATAAAATTTATTTCTATTAAACTATTTAACTATTTAATAGTTAAAGATAAGTTTCAGAAATAAAATATGCATGTTTTTGTTGGAATTTATGAAAAAAGTCTAAGTTATTTTGCCTCCTGACAATTCTGAGGTGTGAAAATTTCACAACTACCAGTTGACTGTAACTTCTGCCGTAAAGCGAATCTGTCCCCCGCCTAGGGGAGACAAGAAGATTTAAAAATCCTGATGTCTCCCCGAGGGGAGCCGTCAGGGGAGACACGAGACCGAAATAATATAATTTATTAGCAAGTTCTGATGTCTCCCCCGCCTAGGGGAGAAAAGAAGATTTAAAAATCCTGATGTCTCCCCAAGGGGAGCCACCAGGGGAGACACGAGACCGAAATAATATAATTTATTAGCAAGTTCTGATGTCTCCCCCGCCTAGGGGAGACAAGAAGATTTAAAAATCCTGATGTCTCCCCAAGGGGAGCCGCCAGGGGAAACACGAGACCGTAACCGCTGCGCCTTCATATTACTTATTATTATTTATTTTTAAAAAATCATAACCGTAGTATAAGCCCCGCACGATGATATTGCGATTGGCGGCCATCTTGGTGACGTAGTCGAACTCGCACCGTCAGTACCGTTCGCAAGTTCAGTCCGCGCTTACCCACTTACGCACATCGAATATTTTTGTTAGCTTTTTGTTTTTGTTACCCTGTTTTATTGTTGTTCTTGAGTTTTGATGTTTAGTTTTGTTAACTATTACTCGTTAAAATGAGTAAGAAATTAATTAATAGTCGTGCTCGTGAAATTATAATTAAAGTGGGCAATTATTTTGTTAAAGAGAAAGAGGATTGTAAGTTAGTTCTTGAAAGTATAAACCGTGCTTTAAAAAGTGCTTCGGACATTTTAATACCGAAGCAACTGCTTACAGTTATTAAAAATATTTTGCAAAATTCTATCAAAGTCACGGAGTGTGTGGCATGTGCCACAGGCGTTGCAAAAAATACTGTGACGAAATTGAGACGAGAGCATGAGTCAGCAACAGCCAGTGGCAGCAAAATGAGAACTCCTACTAAAGGAAAAAGACAAAAGAAGAAATATTTCGACGGGTTTTCCTTAACAGCTTTAAGAAATATTATAGATTCAATGTGTACGGTGAGGAGAGAAATACCAACAATGCGCAAAATCTTGGCGGCTTCAAAAGTAGACCTTAATTATACTGGTAGTGAAACTACATTAAGAAAAATAATTAAATGTGATTTAGGCTACCAATTTAAACGATGCTACCAAAAAAAACTGGCCCTAATTCAAAGACCCCAAATTCAAGCGTGGAGGGCTAAATATTTACCTACGACGTATGAAAGAAAATGACTCGCTTGGTAATAACAAAAGACCCGTTATTTATCTCGACGAAACGTGGATACATGCACACTAACGGTAGAAAAATGTTGGCAAACAGCAACCGATGGAGTGAGACGGAACGACAGCCCCGGCCGCCGATGGATAATAGTTCACGCGGGAAGTTAAAGCGGTTTTGTTGACAATGCCCTTTTAATGTTTAAAGCAGACACCAAAACAGGAGATTACTATGATCAAATGAATGCTGAGAATTTCACCAAGTGGCTTACAGAAAAAATAGTACCCAACATACCACGCAACTCCAAAATTGTGATGGACAACGCCCCTTATCACAGTAGGGATGAGAATAGGCCACCAAGTATGAACAATAAAAAACAGTTGATTGTTGAGACTTTCCCAACGACAGTACAAAACCTGAACTGTATTTATTAATTAAACGGCACAGACCGCCGAAAAATTATAAAATTGACAATTTATTAGCTGGCAATGGCCATGAAGTCGTTAGATTACCACCTTACAACTGCGACCTCAACCCCATTGAGTACATCTGGAACCTGGTAAAGATGAGGGTGTCAGAAAAGAATGTGGAGCAGTTGGAAAGTCGCATTGAAGCTCTGACGTTGGAGTCATTGGCGTCAATAACTCCAGATGACTGGCGAAAGGAAGTCAATCATGTTAAACGGCTTGAAGAGGAATACCTATTGGAATAAAGATCGAATAATTGACGAGTTATTGCTCATGAAACGGCGACGACAGTGAATCGGAAACGACAGACACAGAAAGCAGTTATGATTCGGAAGACTATATACATTTTTACATATTATCCTGGTTTTATTTATAAGCTGATAGATTTAGGTAGTAATTAAAACATGACTACTACACAGTGGACTCTGGTTCAATTCCCGCTCGCAAATTAACAGAAATGTAATTAGAAAAACATAGTATACATGTAAGAAAGATATACGAATAAGTATATTTTTCTTACGTCTACAAAAATTATTCCTTGAAATTTTTAATAATGAAAGTTTATTTGTCAGAATATGGGTGAGTAGGTATACCTAAGAAAGAATGTTAAATGCAAAATTAATATTAATTTTATTATACATACACCCTTTATAAAGAGTGTAATAAAATTATAAAATACAAATAAACCCTTAACCCTAATATTAATTTTGCATTTAACATTTTTTTGCTAGCTGTCCTTTTGTGTGACAGATGACGTCACAACGCTGTTATTGTGACAAGGTTCCATCGCAATATCATCGTGCGGGGCTAGTAGTATACAGGAAAATAAGTCAAAACTGCATTAATGAACGGGCAATACCTATACTAAATGGATACACACGGCATAACTTTTCCAATTTTATATGACTTTCTATTGTATCAGTTTTCCATTCAATCAGAAGTCAGCTTATACTGCACCCTAATTGCGTAACACACGATCAAACACAATCCGAATGCTTAAGAATTAGATATACCTACCTACCTACCTATTGCTAATCCATAGCTGCGTTTGAAACGAATTGTCTGCTTAACAACGTAAATAACGCAATTAATTTTGTTCAATTGTTAAAATAAAAGCCTTTGCTACTATTCGTGTAATGCAATTATGCCACTGGTATGTAATGTTAGGTACTTACATTGTCAGGTACAGCTTGGGGTGTAACCGTGCTTACCTATCCTATTTTAGGTAAGATCTCAATATTGCATTCCTATTCTTATGGTTAGTCGTAAAGCAAGGTCGAAGGTCATTCGGCTGACTGTGTTCGCGGTTAATGGCGATATTTCGCTGATGTTATACCTTGGTACAATGCGGCACCTGGTACAACCGCTCCGCGTACACACTAAGATACTTTACGCTGAAATAAGAAACATTGTCTTTTATTTTGTATATGGAGTTAGGGCCGTTTTTTTATACTTACGCCAAATAATTTTATAGGAGAAAATTTGTTCTTCCATGTAAAAACTTTCAGACTCCAACCATAAAATTAAACAATCATTATTCATTAGCGCTTAAAAAAACAGTGCGCAAACTGTATCCGTAACCATTGTATTTAGGAATATAATTCTAGGCTCCCAAGCGTAGAAATTATTAAACAAATTTATGGTTTGGTAGAGAAAATTTAGGTACTGGTTAAAAAAAATTAGCTAACCAACATCATTTTTCCACATGATGCTGTCTTTGGCCCTATGTGTTAGATACCTGTGCATGAGGTATGATTAATCTTTAAAGCAATGGTTTTACCCTACAATGATGTGTATGTATGTGATTTTGACGCCCTGGCTACATGGCTAGCCAGGGCGTTACATCATTTGAATTAGCGTAGCTACTTAGCTACGGATTAACATACTGTTTCAATTCTTTTAAACAGCGTTAAAGGTTCCGTGTCAAAACAATTGTTATATAATGTCTCAGTGAAAGCATGAAGTCTGTCATTGGTTAGGTGTTGACTGTAAATATCTTAGCCTACATCTTATATATTATTGGGTGGGCACAATATTCACTTGTACACTAAAAACAGTGACATTGACAATGTTCAACATCAGAAATAAGGACAAACTTAGAACAAGTTCAAGTGATTGACGGAAATGTACCTAACTCCAGAACTTCTTCAAAGTGACATACCTAGACCGAATCCATATGTGGAGTAAAGACAACAAAATGACGTCATCAAAGGAAAGGTGAGGGAGGGTGAAAGGTCATGACGTAACATTTATTGGCATTAGCCAATAAATGTTACGTCATGACCTTTAGCCGCAAGTTACAACCTACACATGCCGTGTATACCTTGGCAGATGTTGAAATAAAGCGAGTGTCAACCATTAGAGATCTGGGCGTGACATTTGACTGCGGTTTGACATTCCATGCACATAAGTATGTCTGCCCTGGGCTTCTGAATCTTACAGACGCCTAGGTTTTGTCCTGCACAATGCCCGCGAGTTCAACAATCCTATTAGTCATCAAATTATTGTTTAACTGTCTGGTTAGAAGTAAATTGGAATTTGCTGCAGCCGTCTGGAATCCCCATGAATCCACATATGAATTGTTGATTGAGAAGGTTCAGAAATCTTTCCTGCGTTTTTTATATAAGAAGATATACGGATATTATCCACTTATGTATCCTACTCATTTCCTGCTGGGAATATTAGGATATAATTCCCTTTCAGTGGGTAAAGCTAGGGATCAGATCCGTATAACAATCAAGGTCTTGAGGGGCATGGTGGATTCTCCAGAGCTACATAACACTTTGTGTAGACTTTATGTGCCTGACAACTACCTGCGTCACAGACCTTCTCGACGACATCGACTTTTTGCCACATCCCATTGCCGCACTGTGTCGCGCGCGCAATCCCCGTTGTGTCGCTAGCTTGGTGCCCTGAACTCCTTAATGGAGGCAATCCCGGAGTGTGATATTTTTAATGACACACTCAGGGCCATCATGTCTGATTGTGAAATGTTCTGCGAAAGATATGTTTGTTTGTAAATAATTTACGTTGTAATAACTCTTTCGATTTTATTTTAGGTTTTTTTTTATTTTAATTTCCTAAGTTAATTATTATGTCTGATCTCTAATTTGTTATTTTTTCTTGAATAATGTCTGCTCATGTAATATGTTTAATTTTATCTTTATTAGTTTTATGTATATTTTTATGTGTGTATACCTTCATTACTGCCATTGGCGCAAGCCGTTGTAATTGATTATAAAATAAATAAATAAACTACGCGCCACTTTTCACCGACTCCCAAAAGGTTCAAAACTCTTTTGTTGGGCTTGGTATAACTTTTCTCAACAAGATACCATCTGCTTTGCTAGACTTGCCTTATAATGCCTTTAAAGCACAATTAAAATCTAACCTCTGTTCAAAGGCATACCTACATAATCAGCCTATAATGTTCCCACTATTGGGACACAAGCCTCCTCTCGATGAGAGGGAGTGGACCGTAATCTACCACGCTGGCCCAGTGCGGGTTGGTAGATATCACGTTTTCGTAGTCAGTCGAAGATCTCTCGCTCACAATGTTTTCCTTCACCGTTTTGGCTTACTCTTCTGTGAATTACTATTTAAATGATGAAGAATAGCTGGTCGCTCTGATTAACTCAAGAGTACTCAAGACAATGTTTGTGTTCTTTCTCCAGAATGTGTGTGAAAAAAAAAATATACGAGTTCCATGTATTTAGTAAAAAGATTTTACTTCTATACATTGCCAGTTTTAATGTTTTTTTTTTTTTTGCCTTCCTGGTATATTGACGTGGCTAGTTGGCATATACAATATGTAAAGAAAACCCTGTCCGATCCGTGAAGGTATTGTTAGGTATCGATAACTAATTCTAATAATGCCTACAAAGCCGGGCTAAACTTAAAAAAAAATCCCCCTAAAAAAATAAATATTATTTCGCAAAAAGAGGTAACTTATAACATGTGCGGTAGTGCCATACAGGCGCGGGCGAAGAGGGGCAGGGCACGCGTCACGCGGCCGCGTCGCTATTCGCTCAGAATTATACCGCCAAAAATAATGTTGTCACTTTTTAAAAATCACCAAAAATCACCAAATTTTGGGGAAGTTGGAATTAATTCGCGGGAAAAAAAGACTATTTCAAAATTCACTAGTATTGTTACTATGATGATTATGTAAAATTTCATATTTTATTTGGTCATGTGTTTACCTAACCTTTATTATCCTTACGGGTCGGACAGGGTTTTCTTAACATATTGTATGTAGTAATTAATTTGATTTAATGTCTTGTGTTTTATTGTTTTATTTAGTATATACAGTATTCTATAAAGTCATGTTTTTTTTTAATGAGCAGCTGTCCTGGGGAGTTTGTTGCGCCACTTCTTCCCAGCGAAAGCACTAGGAAGTGGCGAAGGGCGGGCGTTTTGGGGGAGTGCCTTATGTAATATTAACGTTCAAAAAGTGCTGATTCTCAGTCTAATTTGAATAAATGATTTTTAATTTTGACCACAGAAAAATGCTGTGTAGGTAGTTGACAATCTCTGTACAATCATTATCTATGCTTATTTTTATGTTTACCTGACAAACCTTCTCGAAGGTCGGCGCAGCACTGCTTTGTTTACATCGGTACCATGCGGGTCTACTTTAGGCAGCTACGTTCAGTTACAATATATTAACTCATATGGGGAAGTCAAACAAAAAGTAATTCGTTTTAAAGCTAAGTAATAAGTTATCATTTTGTTCTAGAGATGCGATAACCTAGTGAATATTTTAATTTATGTCGTAGAGCTAAATCGGACCGTATCAACGCTCTGAGGAAACAATATGACGCTTTTCTGGAAGAGGATAAAAAGCGAAAGGAAAGGAATGATTTTATTTTGGGAAAGCTTGATAAAATGCGATACACCACCGCTTTGGTCCCAGTAAGACATAAGGCAAGTACGATTTTTTTAGAAACGATTCAAAAATATGTTTATGTAAATACGATGTTATCATTTAACTAACGACTTTCAGCCCAGTGCCTTTGATACTCGTCCGGCAGTAATCGACCGTCTGGGGTTTCAACCGGAGTATTCATCTGTTCGCGATTTCCAATCGCCTATCACAAACCAAAAACAACTCTACCCAGACATTCAAGCTAACAATAACGAGGATACATATTTAATACAGGAAATTAGCAAAAAATACATACTTATTCCGAAGTTGAGAACAACCTACATGAACAATTGCATAAGGAATGGGGCAATTAATCAAAAGCCAGAAAGGTTGCAAGAAATGCATCCCGATCAGGACACTGTTCCCATAAAAGATTTGAAACCGAATTCTCTCGATAATACGGATTGGAAGAGTAAATATGAAATTTTAAACTTATTAAAGAACGAAGAAAAGGGAAAGCCAACGGGAAGCTATCAAACTGGATTTGAAGACCTTAAACAGAGTGTACACAAGGAAAGTTCCTTGGGAAGTAATCAAGATCAAGTTGCTATCACTTATAAAAACTTCGTAAGTACAGAAAAACATGTTGAGACACCGAAAAAATATGTCAACGAGTTCCCCGAAAAGGACTTGCCTTCAGATACACATTATGATTTATCGAAGAATAGTGAATGTAGTCTTAATACTACAGTTCGCGCTAGTGAGGATTTAGTTGCAAATGCAGATACCAGTGAATTTAACAATTTCCTTGATGTCGACCAAACTGATGCTATTATTGGTGATCAGTTACGAAACATTACATTAGAGTACAAACACTTAGATTCTCCCAATATTGGCATTTCGCAAGAGGTTACTAACTGTCATGAACCGCAACCTGAACCTGGTGTTTATATGACAACGACAATTGCAGATGTTCGTTCAAATCAAATCGTACATAATAATGAGGAAAATGTTAATATTCAAGATGTAGGTAGTTCCCTCATACATCAAAATGCATCTGTTGAACAACAAGAGTATGCTGATTCAGAACAATTAATCTACGTTAATAGTAATGAAATAAGCCAAATGCAAGCTTTAAATTATAATGGGCCCTCGACACTTAATGTAAATGATCACATTTCCGGAAATGAAAATTTTGCTAAAGTTAGCAACGATCAGGAACCCGCAACAATTATGGACGACCAATTGGAAACTGACGCAACTATTATTCCACAAGAACAAACAACATATCCAACTAGTAATATCGAAACAGTAGAAGAGGCAGAACCTATCATTGATATGACAGAAAATCAAGTCAATATAACTGAATCCATCGAAGATTTCGAAGCTGAGCAAAAAGAAATGTTCTATTCAGAACAAGCTAATAAAAATTACCCCACTCAAGAAGGTGACTTGGAGCATTTAAACTTTTCTCAAAACGAGTACCCACAAACTCAAGAATATGCTTATTATGAAAACACCGAAGCTGAAGCGTATCCTGGCGAATTAAATGATGAGGTGATCCAACAATATGATCAAAGTTACGAACAGCAATATACCGGTTTAGATCAAGAATCGGAACAGCAACAATACCTTGACCAATATGAAGAGCCTGAAAAGTTTACTGAACAAGTCAACCCACAGTTAGAAGTGCTGGATTATGAACCTTTTGAAAGCCAAGGGGCAATTGAGGAAGCTTTGGATATAGAAGATGGTTACACAGCACCAAGATCTGTGGCGCCAGTGATGGTGACGCCAGCCGAGGAACCAGTTGAAACTGACAAAGCTGATGACAATACGGTACCAAATGTGATACTCGACCCAATGATAAACACATCTGAACAGATTATGAGTTAAAAGGCTTACCAACACTACTATACATTATAACAATTGTAATAAGGCACATCACCGAGCAGCGACGAGTTAGGGAAGATTCATATCTGACGTAAAATACGTCGAACATATCATCGGTCGCGTTTATTCGGTCGAATGTCTTGGTTAAAATCCGTCGAGCGTATCGTCCGTCCTGCCACATATTTCTGCGTCAGAGTCTGCCAGTTTCCGCGTTTAGCATCTTTAAAGCGTTTGTGTTAATACTGAATTTTAAAATGAAGTCGTATCTAAATAATTGCTATTTGGGAGGCTTTACAACATGACCGAAAAAGGAAACGTAGATATTGGGTGCTTCCTTTAAATATTAATAGAATACCAAGTGGCAAATCGTTTTGTATCAAATATTTCCAAAAAACTTGGAATGGTCTGCTGAGTGCTGATGTTACGCCTAGACTGAATTCATCAAAATACAAGTATGTAGCGCGCGGCGCAAGCTACGTTGCTACTCTTACTTCAACCGACAATGCGTTGACGGCGTTACGCGACCGATAATACGCGACGCATGTTCAGTCAGATATGAACCTTCTGTAAAGTTTATCCTTCAAATTTTTGCTTTACCTTGCTAACTATTGGTAATAAATATATTGTATGTACTGGGCGATACCTCCGATCCCCGATCTTTTAATTATATAAGTAATACTCGGCTAAGTCGGTCGGTGTCACTGAATCGTGTATACTCAGCGCTGAATCGCATGTTATGGTCCAATGGATACACCCTCTATTTTATCAACATGTGTGCTCGCATTGCTTAGGGCTTTCCTCCACCGTGCAGCGTTAGGCAGGTACTGACCTGTTGATGCACCTAGGTATATATGTGCACTTGAAAAGTAGTAGTAAATACTATTACTAGACCTGCTTCTACTGACGTCCTGATTCAACAAAGTGTCCATAATAAAGATGTCATTTCTTGGAACATAAGACCAATCCCCCCCCCCCTCCCCCTCCCCCCTAAAAGTTAAAACCCCAAGACTTCCTCTTCGCATAAAATTTATCGTTTTAACATAAAATATAACGGTCAGCAATTCTGT
This sequence comes from Sesamia nonagrioides, assembly GCA_017933935.1. NCBI lineage: Eukaryota > Metazoa > Arthropoda > Insecta > Lepidoptera > Noctuidae > Sesamia > Sesamia nonagrioides. The sequence continues at coordinate 166,456 of JADWQK010002186.1, forward strand.
AGCTCAAGCGCGGATCCAGGGGGGGGGGTCATGGGGGTCATGACCCCCCCCTGGGCTGGGTCCAGGAGTACCTAGCACAGAAGGATTTTATTTAAGTACTTTCAATATTTAATCAATTTATATAATACATACTTTGTTTGCCGGCAAACGCATTATTCGGGAACGCATTCAACTTTTGAATGCGCTGGGCATTCAAAAGTTGAATTTTGCCGCGCTACCGCCGTCACGGCCGCCAACATTCAAATGTCACATTTTTATGTCACATTTCATTTTACTTGCGCGCACTTTGTTTATTAATCAGTTTCTTCATTATGCATTGAACACATACACACACTGTGTGTGTGTTCAAACTCAAACATTATGGTTGTAATGTTCTTAAAGTACCTCGTAGGTAGATAAGTAGGTGCCTACTTACTGATAGAGGGGGATTTATATACGGACGACAGCAATTCAAGCTATCGGAAACTGTCAAATATTCCCAATCAACTTTGAGCCTTCATAGTTTAGCAATAAGGTTGACGTCTGTACATTCTTCTTCTTCTTCCTGTGCCTCTTCAATCCTGAAGGTTGGCCGTCAGCTTCTTGTATTTGGTCTTCTCAACCGCGAGACGGAGCAGTTTTTCAACTCTCTCTTCCACTGTCCACTCCCTGATGTTTCGCAGCCACGACTTTCTCTTTCGTCCAGCGCGCCTTTTTACTTCTACCTTGCCCATCATAATGAGTTGGAGTAGCGTATATCACTAGCGTAGACTCGGGTACATCTGTCGCCCCCCAAACATCAGGACCCGAGGTGGCGGCGCGAAGTGTTCCACGCGCGCTACTTTTAGACGTCACGGGGGGAGTCCTACACCTCACTCCCCCCCCCTGACCTGAGGAGGCCCACGGTGGTGGGCCAGCACCAATCGGGGGTTGCGGAAGCTGTATTAGTTCTCGCAGCCCCCGGTGTAGGTGTGAGACGGATCAGCCGGGTGGTTATTAGTCAGTAAGAGTCTGACAGACCCCGTCGCCCGCCCCAGGGCGGCGGAAATCCATGAGGATTTTCCACTCGGAAAAAAAAAGCGTATATCTATCGTGTCGGAGCATCTGGCCGAGATAATCTATTTTGCGTTTCTTTATGGTGGGCAACAACTATCGAGGCATTAGAACGCGCTGAAGGACGGTGTCAACTCTGACCTTTTGGGTCCAGCTTATGCGCAGCATACGACGGTAGCACCACATTTCAAAAGCCTGCAAGCGTCGTGTAGTGTCCTCTTTCAGAATCCATGCTTCGCAGCGGGACATCACGAACGACAGGCCATACGTAGTACATAGGTAATCTCACTCGGAGCTTTATGTGGAGTTTACGACAGCACAGAACTTTCTTAATTTTGTTAAAAGATGCTCGGGCAAGTTCTATCCGGGTCTTAATTTCTTAGTCGGACTCCCATGCTTCATTTACCTAAGCACCGAGATACTTATCCTGTCGTACCCGCTCAAGTTGTTTGCCTGCCACCGATATGCTAGGACATAAGTCTTGGTTTCTAGAGACCACCATAAATATTGTCTTGCTGATGTTCATCGACAGACCGGCTTTCTCGCTGCACTCATTGACTTTATCTACAATGATTTGCAAATCTTGTTCAGAGGCTGCAATGAGAACAGTGTCGTCCGCATAACGCAGGTTATTAACGACCTTGCCATTGATTTTCACTCCGGCTTCCAGACCTTCAAGAGCCTCCGACATCACTACCTCGGAATAGATATTGAAGAGCAACGGAGACACAGCCTTGCAGAGCTCCACGACAGATCTTGATTTCCTCGGTCTCCTCATTTTTAACTTTGATTGTAGCTACTTGGTTCTCGTACCGATTACGGATAATCCTGACGTCCTTGCCATCGAGTTCAATATCTGTTAATAGACCCAGGAGGTGCTGGTGCTTAACCCGGTCGAATGCCTGTTCGTAATCTATAAAGCACAGCAGTGCATATCCCTGCATTTTTTTACGAGGACGTTGAGGGCAAGAAGAGCTTCACGAATACCGACACCAGAGCGAAATCCGAATTGACTGTTTGTTCGTCACATTTCGGTCTTACCCTGTTCTGTATGATGTTTCTGTTGCTGTAAGAACACTTCGTCTGTACATACCTACGTTTTTTTTTTGGTGAGGGAAATTGAAGGTCCTAAGCTTCGTAAGTCTAAGGTCTAAGCGTTTTTTTTTGTTTCCTGGTTGGAAAATCCTCATGCATGTCCGCCGCCCTGGGGTGGGCGACAGGGTCTGTCAGACACCTACTGACTAAAAACCACCCCGGTGTTCCATCTCGCACCTACACCGGGGTTGCGAGAACGAACACTGCTTCCGCAACCCCCGATTGGTGCTGGCCCACCACTGTGGGCCTCCTCGGCTGAATGATGTGTACGACTCCCCCCATGACGTCTAAGAGTGGCGCGTGTGGAACACTTCGCGCCGCCACCCCGGGTCCTGATGTTTGGGGGGCGACAGATGTCCCCGAGTGTGTCGCCCCTGGACCAGTTTAGGGTGGCTGAAAGAGGGCGTTATCCGCCCTCCGCCGACGCCCGGTGCGGCTGCTGTGGGTCGGGTGAGAGGACGAGATCTCCCTCTCCCTGTCCACAGCCTCTGCGAGACGACTGTTTCGCAGAAGGAAACCACCGCATCCCAGGACTCATCACTGCCGACCATCGACTCGATTACGGCAGTGACAGCTCCCTGCCGGCCGAGATGAAGGCACGGCGCAGCTCCTCCGCGCGTGGCATACTCTGCCAGCGTATGCCGCTCTCGGCAGTTGATGCAGTAGTGCTACCGGGCGTCCAGCTCCATGTTTATGCGACACAGGTACTTTCCGAAGCAACCATGCCCCGAAAGTACCTGTGTAATCCGAAACATCAGGGAGCCCTGCCTTCTCCCGAGCCAGTCCGCCAGTACCGGCCGGATCGCCTCGATGGTGGTGAGGCCTGCGGTAGGGCACGAAAGCCTGTCCCGCCATTCTGCCACCAGGACCTCTCGGAGCTGCGACCGACGCTGCTCGAGCTGACGCCGTGAGCCGGGTGGCGGCGCCCGCCGGAGACCATGAAACCATGGCCTCCGACTTGTTGAGCGCCACCTCCAGGCCTAGGCGACGTATGCGGCCCACCACCTGTGATACCGCAGCCGTCGCCAGCAACGTTGTTTCCCTGTGCGAGCTCTCCCGGGCGGTGACCAGCGTGTCGTCCGCTTAACTCGTCAGATCTCCCCTCAGTCTGAGCTCGCCTCTCAGCACCCAGTGGTACGTCGTCTACGTTACGAAAAATCAAAGCATGGGAAAGAGCTTCAATGATTGAAGAACGTCTAACCGGACTGGCACTTCTCCACGTCCATAAAAACGTACCCATTGAAATAGATGAAGTGATAAAACATTTAGGCAGGAGACGTAAAAGAAAAATTGATTTCGTTATTTAATTAGGTATTTTTATGTTCAGTAGGTACTTATTAATAAAATACCTTCTTTTTAATTGTATCTATTATTATCAAAGTTTAATTAAAACTTCTTCTGACTTGACCACGACTATGTGACCCCCCCCTGGCGCCAAAGCTGGATCCGCCCTTGCTGTAGCTCCATATTAGCGTATGATATTTCGAAATCAAATCAGTAGTTGTATGAAGAATACCCTTACATTACATACAAACTCACAAGTTCTACCTCTGTATAATTTTAGTAGATATTTTTAAACCATATATAGGCGACGGCTGTCGCTTCACGGAAAATGTCGAAGTTTAGCCATATCAGCAGTTGGACTGGTAAAGCGGACCCCAGACTCCAAAAGCTGAAAAGGCTTCGGATGCGACTGGGATTAACGCTGGGATGATGATGATGATATCCTTTTAGCCATCTAATCCATTATACTTTTTTTTTCGTTTAATTTGCGTTGGTTAATATTTATATTGCTTTGCTTACTATGGTGTATTATTTTTTGTTGTTTATGTTTAGATAAGACCCTTACATTTGTTCCCTACATTTGTAATTGCATTCAGATTCGCAATAAATTGAGTATTGTTACATAAGTCTTTGTGTTATTTAAGTCGAGTACAGACGCCAGCAGGCAACGCCAATTTTCCCAATCATCTTGGAACCTTTATACTTTAGAGACATAGTTAATTATGTAAAGACAGATTGAAGTACCTACGTAGCTTGAAATGATGGCGTCTGCACAAGGGATATTGTTCATTGATTATGAACTCCATCAGTCTTGAGCTAGCGTGATGATCGACGCTCATGCCTGCTCAGTATGACAGAAAGATCTTTGCCCTGCAGTAGGACAGTAATAGGCTGGCGTTATTATCATTAATTTATTATGTATATCTACTTTCTACAAGAAAACAGTACATCACATCATGCTACATTTATTGAGGCTGAGAAAATTTCTCCAATTCTGCTGCTTGTTCAGGGATGAGTGGTTCTTTAGGTTTCTTCCAATGGAATTCCTCCCATGGTAGCCTGTCTACACCTGTCGCCCAGTGGTGAATCCTACATCTTACATTTACTTTTTCCGTTTTGTTGATCTGAAAATATTAAAACAATTACACTTAATTGGGCTATCTATACCTACTACAATGTCTTTTCCAACCGTTTCCCATCAGAATCTTTTCAATCTTGCAATCTCAAGACCAGGGAAATTGATATTTTACTAGTCTTTATTGTGATACGTCTTTATTGTCATAGTCTTTAGTGCCGATACGTTGTATATTGCAGCGGCTCAGCTTGCAGGAAAGGAAATCCCTAGATAAGTTTAGGCAGCAAGCAGGAGATGGCGCTATTGGATGAGCTCAGGCAGCAGTAGGACCTGTCTCACTCTGAACTCAGGTCTCTTTAATGTGTCTTTTTAAAGGTCAAATTTGAACTGCCCACAGTTTTGCGTGGATTAATAATGTAGCATAACATCTTTAAAGTTGAAAACCGGTAGTGGCCCGGAAAAATGCATAATTTTGTAGAAGTTAGGACGTCGAGACAGGTATAAAATAAGAGGTCACAGAGTTGTCAAAATCTGGCATATTAATATTGTTGATTTGTATTTTTTTTTTATTTTTTTTTTTATATATTTATAAACTAGTGCTTGACTGCAATCCCGCCTGATGGTAAGCAGTGATGCAATCGTTGATGATAAAGCGCACTAGTTTATTAAGCCTATTCACTTAAAAAACTATGGAATAGGAAGGATGACGGCAGTTGAGCCAGGTGCAATGGATGCAATGTTAAACCCAAGACCAACACGACCAAACGAAGCTTCGCTAGAGGGAGATTGATCTGGAGACTCTCCACGACCAAACTCCCGACACAACAACATTTGGCGCATTGTACCCGCCACACATCGCAACACAACTGCTCAGGCCCGTCCTCCGTACGGCTTCACCAGACATCTTGCCGGAACACGACGAATCGCTTGGCGGCAAGACTTTGTCTGGTGGGTGGTAACTTCTGCCGGCAGCCGATGTTATGGCCTACCACCGAGTATAAATAATACCTAATACACCAACTATACCCAATACTTTTTGCTTCTATACCTATACAGTATTTATAAATTATTGGGCATAGTGGGTACAGTTACCAGCGCTGAGTCGTCGAAACTTAGCGTTAAGGCGGCTCCAGAGGAAAAACACACCGCAGGCCGTTTTTATGTAGTTTTTCGGAGCTATCTACTCTTTATCCAAAAGAAATATCAACTTATTAAAAATACGTAAATTTTCTCCATAATCTTGGCTCCAAAATTGTAGATTTTTTTTTTTTTTACTAAGCCTAATGTTTAAATAATTCCTTCACAACAAAACCTCTGACAAGAGAAATAATTATCAAAAACGTGCATCTCCTCAAAAACTAAGCATTATTTAGATTTCGTTCTTACACTAATGGATAGGCAATTTTATGACGAACATTATTGTAGAAATATTTTTTTAAAACGACCAAAACAAAAATTTTATTCAACAATCTGAGCGTATTCCCCATCATTTCTCTTGCCCAAGCTATTGAGATTCAGTATGCCACAAGCTCTCGAAGGGGGAACCCGTATCGTTCGTCATCGCGCGGTCCGCTAGCATAGCGGTCGGCGCGTGAGCGAGAAAGCATCCGCTTGCTCGCTCACGCACCGCATGTCGCATAGAGTTTAATACTATCATATTCTGTCTCTGTTATTGATGTTCATTTTGGTGTTCGTTTTTTTAACCGATTTCAAAAGGGAGGAGGTTATATGTTTTTTTATGTTTGTTTGCGGATAACTTTACTATAATATAAATAATAGGGTATTTGACTAAAAAAAACTAATTAGTCCGTCATTCAGATTATAGAAAAATATTAGATAGGTTTAATATATAAGTTTTACATTTCCTATATTTTGTTTTATCAAATCTATAAAAATTGACAAATATAATAGGCATCAAAGATCAGGAGTGATGGCTGGTGACGTCACTGGCCGCTAAAAAGTGTAGCGTGCAGTGACGTCACACGAGTTTTTAAAGCACTGTGTCGTATTCATTTTTTGTTTATATGAAAAAATATGTGTCTAGTATTTTTTGGGTAGGCCCCCGACAAGGTGGACTGACGACCTGGTGAAGGTCGCGAGAAACCGCTGGATGCGGGAAGCGCAGGACCGGTTGTCGTGGAGAACCTTGGGGGAGGCCTATATCCAGCAGTGGACGTCTTTCGGCTGAAATGATGATGATGAGTATTTTTTGGAAATCTGACTGACGGACTAATTAGGTTTTTTTAGTCAAATACCCTATTGCATAAGTTGATAAAAAATGCTATGCAGTAGCTTTACCGCGGCAGTTCCCGAGTGCCACATATTTTTTTTTTTTAATTAGAAAGATTATATCTTCAAGGTAGTCTCATGTTAAGGAAATTAGGGTCTGATGATGGAAGACTGAGGAAACCTAGGAGAAATTTAAAAAATCATGGGGGCGCCTAGGGCATTTCTATGTTTTTTCATTAAGTGTTTTAACGCACTACAATTTAGTAAAGTTCGGAGTTGATGATGGAGCCGGGAGACAGCCGAGGGATCTGCTTAACGATTCACATCAGCTGCCTCGTGTTTGTGCTTAATAAATTTATATTGATAAGAACTTTACACCTAAATGAGTTGTGATTGTCATTAAAGCTCTGATGATGAAGACAAAGGCCAGTTAAGGGAACTCCTCAAAGGTTTACAATAGTTACCTTGTGTTTGGACTTAATTCATTTATATTGATGAAAACTTTAAACACATATAGGTTTAAATGAAGGTCTGCAATAGATCTGATGATGAAGCCCATAGACAGTCGAGGGAATTCCTCAACAATTTACAACACTGTACTTTAACATAGTACAAACACTACCTACTCGTCATGCTTATGCAAAAATCAATTAAAATCAAGAGACTGAATTTAATTTGTGTTATTTCATTGCGTTATTTCTAGAAATGCTCATACTTTCATCGTGGTCTTATAGGAATTAAAGCAAACGAAATACGTCGTTTGCTTGCACGCCTTTTCCAAATATGCTACCGTCAGCGTCCAGTCTGACCGGATATTGTATTAGTCACATGTTTATTATTTTTCTGTAAAAGGAAGCTTTGTGTAAATAATTTAGTTTTTAGGGTTCCGTATCTCAAAAGGAAAAAACGGAACCCTTATAGGATCACTTTGTTGTCCGTCTGTCTGTCTGCCAAGACCCTTTATCTCAAGAACGCGTGGACGTATCAAGCTGAAATTCGCATGAAATACTCGGGTCTATTGTCCCTTTAAGCTGTGAAAATATCAAACTTCTAAGCCAAGCCAATCAAAAGATACAGCCGATTATGTCGATATTTTCAACGAATTTCGACACTCGCAAAGGAATCAAAACCTACAGGATACTTCCCGTAAACTCAGAATCTTAAAAATTGGCATGAAGCATTGTCATATAATGCAAATATAGGAAAAATTGCGAAAATAACATTTTTTTAGTTATATAATATAATAAACATATTTTAATAAAATGGAACCTACTACCTTATTTCTCACGAACGAATAAAGTTATCAAATTGAAATTTATACCAAATACCTAGGTCTATTGTCCCTTTAAGCTGTGAAAATATCAAACTTCTAAGACAAGCCAATCAAAAGATACAGCCGATATGTCGATATTTTCAACAAATTTTCGACACTCGCAAAGGAATCAAAACCTACAGGATACTTCCCGTAAACTCAGAATCTTGAAATTTGGCATGAAGGATTGTCATATAATGCAAATATAGGAAAAATTGCGAAAATCACATTTTTTAGTTATATAATATAATAAACATATTTTAATAAAATGAAACTTACTACCTTATTTCTCACGAACTAATAAAGGTATCAAATTGAAATTTATACCAAATACCTAGGTCTATTGTCCCTTTAAGCAGTGAAAAAATCAAACTTCTAAGTTAAAGCTATCAAAAGATACAGCAGTTTATACCGACACCTTAGACGAATTTCCGTCAAACGCTAGGGAATCAAAACCTACAAGGTACTTCCCGTGAACTCAGAATCTTAAAATTCGGCACGAAACAACGTTATAATATAGTACAGACAGATAAAGGAAATATTGTGAAATGATAAATGAGAAATTTGAGTTACATAAAATATTAAAATATTATTTTTGCTTACATGACATAAAATATTTTTTTAATAATTATAAACTTACTACCTACCCTTTTTCACATGAACGCGTAGAGATATTAAAGTTGAAATTCATATCAAACACTTCTTAAATCTAATTGCCTCTAAACTGTGAAAAATTCTAAATCAATGCTAGTATTATAAATGCCAAAGTAACTCTGTCTGTCTGTTACGCTCTCTCGCCTAAACCTCACAGCCGATTTTGATGAAGTTTGGCACAGACAATCTTTAGACCCTGAGAAAGAACATAGGCTACCTTTTACCAACAACTTTTTTAACAGCGCGATATAACCAAACACCACGCGGGCTAAGCCGCTGGCGGAAAGCTAGTACGTCATAAATTATAAACCGCTACGTTTGTACGGCGGAACCCTCGATGTGCGAGTCCGACTCGCATTTGACCGGTTTTTTTTTATACGATAGTTTTGTTTTTTACAATTTATGTATTTGTTTTATTAAACGAGAATAATAATATAATATCAGTCTTGCCTGAGCCCAAAAAAAAACATCAAATCTTCTTTTTTATGTAGGCTTCCTGTCTGCAGAAATTTATTTGACCCTGATTACGTTTTCCCTTAAAATAAGAAATAATGACAAATTAACCTTTATTATATTATTTTTCTATCCCTTTGACCATCTGACTTAGCTAACTTTCAAACTACAAAACTAACTTCCAACCCTGAAGTTACAGTCATAACATATTTAGTTGAAAAGCTCTAATCAATAGAAATTAAGTAAGCCCAAACACATTACAGTTGCTTCCGATGTGGATTCCCTTGATTCTCTGTCATCTCCATCATCAGGTCAGGCCCAAATCTTCACGGTTTTATAGTATCATCCGATATAAATACGAGTATCAAGTTTTCACCCGAAGCATGCCTACAATTTTCGATAATTGGCCTAAATTTCTTAGAATTTCCATTATCGACACTGACGTGGTAACAATGAGATTACATAGGCAGCATACTCTTTTATACAATATGTAAAGAAAACCCTGTCCGACCCATAAGGACAATAAAGGTTAGGTAAACAAATAACCAAATATAATATAAAATTTTACATAATCATCATAGTAACAATACTAATGAATTTTGAAATAATCATTTTTTCCCGGGAATTAATTCCAATTTCCCCGAAATTTGGTAATTTTTAGAAAAGTGACAACACCGGTATCATTATGAGCGAATAGCGATGCGACCACGTCACAGGTGCCGCGTACCCTTCCCCCCGCCGCCCGCCGGAAGGGGTGCTCACCGCACATGTATTAAGTTACCTCTTTTTGGGAAATAATATTTATTTTTTTAGGGGGATTTTTTTTTAAAGTTTAGCCCGTCTTTGTATCCATTGGTAGAATCAGTTATCGATACCTAACAATACCTTCACGGATCGGACAGGGTTTTCTTTACATATTGTATAAAAAAAAAGAATGGTCAAAATCGGTTCATTAACGATAAAGTTATCAGCGAGCACACATAAATCGAATTGAGACCCTTAAAAAATAAAATACGCAAAATTTTTATTATGAAGTATCGTCAACATTTGTTTCAGTCTATAATAACCAAAAGTATTTGGGCGCACCAATAAACAAAAATAAAAGTGCCATGTCTGTTACTTCTGTGGTCTATGAATTTAACTTGTATTTGTAAGTACTTCGTCCGCCAGACGGCGCTAGTAATATTTTGCGAAGTATTGTAGAGGTGGGGCGCGGTGAAGAGGGAGCAAATGCTCGAGGTCATTTGGTGAGGGTACGACCTTAAAGTTGATAATTGTGAATAAGTAACGAATCTTGTCGTAGCAAATAATCAGAACAGCGCCTAAGAGTAACGGAATGCTTATTATGACCTGCAGAAATGTATGCAAATAAATGTCAGTATGTACATTAACCATGACTACACACGCCAGGCAATGTTTTTTTTACCTTACCACTTGGTATTTCTCCTGTATCGTGGGTGCAGTTATAAACACAAAAACTCACATACACTAATAGCCAGACCCGGAACTACTACTTGTAGGTCATACAATTATTTGTGTCACACGGGAATCGAACCCGCAACTCGCAGTGCAGCAGTTAATAGCTTAACCACTGCGCCTACAGCGCAGTTACTTTATTTTACTGGCGAAATGTGTGTACATTATATTACATTTGATATGTTCTCCGATTTTATTACGACCAATATCTCAATGACTCAGCACCCCCCGCGGTGCGTTTGCCTCTATGAATGTTTACTGAAAATGGTACCACTTGAGTATATTAAGATAAACATAACAGTTGAAATTTTATACTGCATAAAAAGTCAAAAACAGATAATTTAACATCCAGACAACAAAGAATTTACAATGAAGAATTTACAAAGGATGTCACTTACACTCAGATCCTTTGTGCAATAAAGGAAAACTATTATATTAATGTGAATTTCAGCTTCTTTTATTTTCTGATTCACTATACCGGGCGATGGGTGCACGACAATCTAAAGTCGGTCGGTTAAAAGGTTAAAATACGTATGAAATTAATTACTCACTTTTTAAAAAGCTACAGTAGTTAAGGGGAAAGTGCCAAATAAGCCCGTAAAATTCAAATTTGCAATCGATTCCGATATTTGGAAAAAATAAAAAACAGCACCTTGTTTCCCATAGTCTAAAGTGCGCGCTAGATAAGTCTATGCTGCAAGATAATTCCTGATATAAAGGGTGTATCTGACATCGACGCACAAACGAGTATCATGGATCCAATACATGATTTTGAACCCCCCAGTGGAATTTTTCGTCGGCTTTTTCATGATTTAATAAAATATGTATGTAGTTTTAGTTACTTTAGACCGTTGATAATTGCTATACTTTTATAACCCACTAAGATATTAAAGTAAAAATTAATTAATTCGCTAATTATACAAAAAAGCGCAATGAAAACAAAACTCGAAAAACTAGCTTATCAGCTGATTTAATAAAGTTCACATCAGGGATCAACGTCATACCTACAAACCCGCACGGCAACACGCTTGCAACGTTCAAAAGCCGAGTCGACACTTTTTTTAAACAATGTGAATTCTGTAACCGTTCATTAACGACATAAATGACTATCATAAGTTTGTTAGTGGCATGCGGTCTAGACTTTTCGCGAAGTTTGCGTCACGATGTCAGATACACCTGTATATCCTGCCACCACTTTTAATCAGTATATCTACTAGCTTACTTCCGATTTTTGCCACGTGCAGACTTATATTGTTTGCCCTCTAGCTCAGGATTCGCCAAATCGCGGGCCGGCAAGTACGTAAGATAGGTACTCACTGTAACGGTAACAAAAAATTCTTTATCCTGCAATGATAGATCCGGTCCTTTAATTTGTACAGGAGGCATCTCAATTACATGTTCGGGTACCACAAAGCCTGATTTTCTAAATGAAACACTAACGTGCCAGGGCTCCAGTACCCATGGTTCTATTTTGTTCATGGTAATTTGTAAAATTGTGCGCGATAAGCAGCTCATAGTCTGAAAATAAAAATAAGGATATTAAACAAGCTAAAACTTACATATCCATTTATTTGCGCTACGCAAGGTAAATTATCTTGTGTAATAGCTCTTAAGAATTTGTAGACCCTGAAAACCGCGATACTGACGAACTTTATTATTCTGAACGCTGATATTTCATGAGGACAATACATACACGTAGTTTACACTTCCATATACCCACCGTATCTTCTTCTTCAGCCTATAGATGTCCACTGCTGGACAAAGGCCTCCCCCAAGGCTTTCCACGCTTACCGGTCTTGTGCTGCCCGCATCCATCGGCTTCCCGCGACCTTCACCAGGTCATCCGTACACCTTGTTGGGAGCCCCCTACGCTGAGTCTTCCAGTACGTGGCCGCCACTCCAGAACCTTACTGCCCCATCGGCCATTGGTTCTACGAGCAATGTGCCCTGCCCACTGCCACTTAAGTTTAGCGACTTGCAGAGCTATGTATGTGCATATATCCAAGGAAGGAAGGTTTACAATAAACGGCCAAGTGCGAGCACAAAGGTTATAGCTGATCTTTTTTGCACTTAAGGAAATCTATTATATTTAATACGAATTTCAGCTTACATGTATTCAATAAATTGCTCATAAACTGCGCTGGTGTTTTGAAACTGCAGTTACGAGCTATTATAAACTTACCCTGTGTACATATGGCGAACTGAACGTATCTTCCGTCTTAGGCTTGATTTCATAGGCTTTGTACTTCTCTAGGTTTTCTGGGCTGGCATAAACAGCCAATCCAGGAAGGAGATAATCGCGATAAGCCTGATGTGGGCGTAATGTGAGAATGTCACCTTGATTGCCAACACCTAGAAAATAATTACATTTTTCAAACACTTCAAGCTAATACCTTAAGTGTTTTCTTTACTTTCTGAAGTAAGTAAAACTTCTAACTAGCTCAAACATATGATAACTTAATTTATCCAAGATATTCAAGTACCAAAGTGTTAAAATTATGTAATAAATAAATTTGTTACTTGAAATTTAAAATCAGCTAGAGGTAATGCACATCTCTCTGCTTTGGTGGGGACCATGTCTCAGTATTATGATCAAAGCAATTATTGGACATTTTTCAAATTAATGTATAACTTCTTGATCCTTTTAGTGACTTTTAACCGACTTAACCGGAGCGAGTTCTCCATTTGACTATTTTATTAAATCATAGAAGAAATAAAATCCAAAAAAAAAACCATAAATATAAAATATTACATTAATATACTGTGTGTCTATGAATTAATGGAGAACCTTGAACGGATTTTAATAGAACCCGCATCGACCATTCAGAAAAAAAAAAAAAAAACAAGTAGCTACAATCTTTAGCATTAGAATACAATACAATAATAAAAACCAATGAATAAATAAATGAACTTCTCATTTTGAGATTGGAACCCATACGTATATTTACTAATCCAATATGTAATCATCATCATCATTTCAGCCGAAAGACGTCCACTGCTGGACATAGGCCTCCCCCAAGGTTCTCCACGACGACCGGTTCTGCGCCTCTCGCATCCAGCGGTTTCCCGCGACTTTCAGCAGGTCGTCGGTCCACTTTGTCGGGGGCCTACCCACGCTACGTCTTCGGGTGCGTGGTCGCCACTCGAGAACCCGTCGGCCCCATCGGGCATCGGTCCTGCGGGCAATGCGTCCAGCCCACTGCCACTTTAGTGTTGCAATTCTTCGGGCTATGTCGATTACTCTCGTTCTTCTGCGGATCTCCTCATTCCTGGTTCGATCGCGCAGTGAAACCCCAAAAGCATAGCCCTCTCCATTGCCCTTTGAGTGACTTTGAGCCTTCTTATAAGGCCCATTGTTAGCGACCACGTCTCAATTCCATAAGTCATCACTGGTCGAAGACTTTCATCTTGAGACACTGCGGTATTTCGGAGGAGAAGAATTTACGTAGCTTCCCGAAAACAGCCCAGCCGAATTGGATTCGACGATTGACCTCTTTCTCGAAGTTGGACCTTCCTAACTGGATAGTTTGTCCCAGGTACACGTAACTGTCAACAACTTCGAGAACAGAGTCTCCAATTTTTATAGGAGTCGGTACAACATGGGCATTAGACATGACTTTCGTCTTGCTCGTATTCATTTTAAGACCGACTCGCTCGGAGGCTCTACTAAGGTCTTCGAGCATTGTACTCAGGTCCTCCGCGGTCTCAGCAATGACTACGATATCATCAGCAAACCGAAGGTGTGTCATGTACTCGCCATTGATGTTGATACCCAGTCCTTTCCAGTCCAGAACCTTGAAGACATCCTCCAATGCAGCGGTGACCAGTTTCGGGGAGATAACATCTCCCTGTCTGACACCACGTTGCAGAGGTATTGGTTTCGAGGTCTGGTCCTGTATTCGGACTGACATGGTGGCGTTTTCGTACTAACCTTTTAGCGCTTCAATATACCGATAGTCTACTTGGCACCGCTGGAGAGACTGCAGTACAACCCAGGTCTCGATCGAATCAAAGGCTTTTTCGTAGTCCACAAACGCCAAGCAAAGGGGTAGGTTATACTCCTCGGTCTTCTGTATAACCTGACGCAGCGAATGTATGTGGTCTACTGTACTGAAGCCCTTTCGGAAACCGGCTTGTTCGGGAGGCTGTAAGTCGTCAAACCTGCAGGCGAGACGATTCGTGAGGACTCTCGAAAACAACTTATAGACATGACTCAGTAGTAAGATGGGTCTGTAGTTTTTCAAAAGGGTGTTGTCTCCCTTTTTGAAAAAATATGTAATGCTAGCGGCTATTTGTACTGTGATATTGTCAATTTCATCAATTATTTGAACTAACCACAGTCATACGTAATTATGTACCTAACCCATGAAAAATATAGACAATACCTATATTTCATTTGACTAGCGACCCACCCCGGCTTCGCACGGGTGCAATGCTGATACTAAATACACTACAGAAAACTGTTAACGTTGTGTAAAAAAAAGCGGCCTGCCGCTCCCGCTACCCCGGACGCAACGCGACGCCCGCAATTTTTAAAAATGTAATATCTTCGAAAATTTTCATTCAAATCATTTTTCATAATATGCTGTAAAGGGCGATATAGATCTATATTAAATAAACAATTTATTTAAGGTGTTAAATTGGATAAGGATTAATGCTGTATTGGTCAAAACCGCTTCGAACATTAGGCAGATTTTGTCTTTAAAAGTAAATGAATAATGAATTGGAAGTCCTTCAAATTCACTAAGTTTTTTTTTGTGAACAGGCTAAATAAACTAGGGCGCTTTACCATCAACGATTGCATCACTGCTTACCATCAGGCGGGATTGCGGTCAGGCATTACTTTATAATTATTAAAAAAAAATGTCATTGTGGGATATCCATAAGCGATAGACAATAGACATATACCATCGCGGACCTTTCTGTCGGCCTTTTCAATGTGTACAATATTTAGTACATTCTTTTGATAAATATCGTAGGCTTCAGCCAGCGTTACACTACAAACGCGGAAAAAATGTAGTTATTTACGACATCACAGTTGCGAGAACGAACACTGCTTCCGCAACCCCCGATTGGTGCCGGCCCGCCACTGTGGGCCTCCTCGGGTCATGGGGGGTTGGGGAGTGAGGTGTATGACTCGCCCCGTGATGTATAAGAGTGGCGCGCGTGGAACACTTCGCGCCGCCACCACGAGTCCTGATATTTGGGGAGCGACAGATGTCCGTTAGAATCTGTCGCCCCTGGACCTATTTGATACTGACGACTTTTTGATACTGCGGATGCCGGGTCCGACATAGCGTGCTCCTCCTTTCTCCGCCTATCCGAAGCGAGCGGCGGGCGGAGATTCTCTGCAGAGAGGAGCCTCGACTCCAAGGCCTGCAAGCGGGCATTCAACATACCCCGCATTATAGCATGCAGATGCAGATGATCTTTCTCCGCATCCGCAGACTGGACGGGGGTAGGGGCCGTTAAAGCGGCCGACGGTGGCAGGGCCGGTGGTGGGGCAACAAACGGAGCGGGATCAATGGCAGCAGGACGCCAGTGCTGCCACTCCGCCCTCTGTACGGCGAGTTCCCGCTTGAGGTCCTCCAGCTCAGACCTGAGACGGCTGTTCTCCCACAGCTTTGGAGTCAACCGCCTCCTTGATATCGTTAGCCGCCTCTTTTAAATAATAATAATATATTTTAATTTATGCGAGTATTAGTGACTCATTTTGTTAGTAACAATTTTAAATTTACTTCTATGTTAGCTTAAGCACGCGTGAACGTGCCCTTCAGACTGTCCGATTTGATGGCAAACTTCAGGACGATGTGAAAACTTGGCGACTGAGCGCCACCGCCGATGGGCTCTCTCCAGAGGCCGAATGAGCAGAGTCACTCTCGGGCCAATCGAGCTAATTCGCTTTCACCTTTCACTGCGCCCGCTTTGCGGCGTTCGCCTTATTGAACAATGGACCCTAGCAAGGACGATATTGAGGACGATTCCTCGCTTAGGTTCTTTGTAAAAGGTGCGGGATAGCTTTTTACGCTCTCCGCTGGACGCTCTTGGGAGCTGGTGTAGCGAGTCGGAAAGACGGCACGAACCGACCCATTTGTTCACGGCCCGGTAATCGAGCGGGAGCTTTCCCCGCCACCGCACCGTGCGACTCCGTCCTTCCTCTGCCGTTGGCACTTTGGGGGCTGCTGGAGAATATTCTCCTCACTGGAGGAAGCTCGACTCAAGTTGTAGCATCTTAGGCGCTCCCTCCAAAATTTGGAGGTGCACCCTGGCGATTTTAGGTCCCTGTCGGGACATGAGCCTCCTCGGCTCTTGTTGCCCTCGGCAAGCGGCTGACGCGATGGGCTGCCGACTAATAATACCATAAGATACGGTGGGGCTGCCTTCCTTGGAAGGGTGAAGTTCTCCCTCCTTGGGTATGTTGCCATCAGTCTGCTTTTTCACTTTTGTTCTTTTAGGGGCGAGGTCCCTTGGTTGCGCTAACTACCGGATTCCCTCTGGTCATTCATCCTTTCGACACGCTAGACCTTGGGATTAGGGTTATTTATAATAGAGGTTGTCTTCCTCGCGGCCTGGGCCTCAGTGGCTCGGACCCCTGGTCCTGAACTTAAGGGCCCTTATTATTTCAACGATGTGCACAAAATTTTTGCTACCATTCTTTTGAAATAGTATTGTATAATGTAAAAGCACTTTGTTTGTGAACGTGAGGCACCATGGACTATGGTTTGTTTTTATATATATATATATATATATATATATACAACGTGTAACAAAAAGGGTATATACATACCAAGGGCATGGCATCTTTAGATGATATGAAACGATATCGGAAGGGTTTCAACTCAAAATAAAATACTCAAAAAATTGGTACCAAATTTTCGGTTTCGTGTGTTTCATAAAATAAAATTATAACAAACGTGGCAGCACACTACATACGTTAATAACTACTCGTTACCCGTCACGTTACTTGCCAAAATCCGATAAATGTCTTCAATATCTCTGTGCGACTAGTATGATAGTAGCCTATCACAGGCGGTGTTTTTCCTCATAACTTCCTAACATAAAGAGATGGGATTAAAAAACCCTTCCAATATCGTTTGATATCATGTAAAGATGCCATGCCTTTGTTATGTATATACCCTTTATGTTACACGTTGTATAACTTGTTTGACATTACGAGCATGGCAGTTGAGAGTTTGTCATGCTCACTCACATGTCTTGCTGATGGTGGCGCGTGTTGTTGGGTCATTTGGTTCCCTTCAAAATGGTTGAGCTAAGTGAGGCTGATGCGCGCGTCATGCTCGTGAACGGGGGCCGTCAGTGGAGACTGGTCATCTCTTAGCTGCCAGTGGGCTTAATTCATTTTTATATTTTAATTAATTTTACATTGTGCTCACATGATAGATGCAACATAAATATGTAACGAAGAAATGTAACCCATATACTTATCATGATTTTAAAAGAGTATCCATGGAGTTTCTTGCACGTTCTTCTCCATAGAGATCTACGCTTTGGAACGTGCAATTTAGCTTCACTTTTCTTGGACTGACCGACATTGACTATTCAAAAGTACCAAGTGATGGTTAATTTGAAATAAACGATTTTGATTTGATTTGTAAGATTACGGTTTGGACGACGGTTGGTCAGAACTAACCGCGGCCCCGACGTCCTCGCGCTGCCGCCGACTACCGGACAGACGCAGCGCGAGCATGGACACTATCCAACACCCACAATAGTGGGTGCGTTTCTGCGGCGCGAACCGCCCCTACTCAGTATAGGTCTACTCACCTTCCTCTGTAAGCAGGACCCCTATAACCAGGTTTCCTTCAAAGACCATCGTAGATGATCGGTGACTGGAACCCTGACTCTTCACCGTGCGTTGAAGATTAGCCGCCAGCCCCAAGTGTTCACCAAAACATAGTGGGCAATTGGGACTGCCCTTGCCTAGGGTGCGCCACGAGGACAACATGCAACCCCCCCTTTTTTTTCTTGTCCTGGGTGGAAAATGCTCATGCATGTCCGCCGCCCTGGGGTGAGCGACGGGGTCTGTCAGACTCCTGCCGACTAAAACCACCCCGGTGTCTCTTCTGTCACGTGCGCGCGTGGGGCCGCGGGAGTCTATATTCTTCCACGGCCCCACACTCTCGTGCTGGCCGGTCTGTCCGGGCCTCGTCTCCTCTACGGGGTAGTCGGGTGTTAATCTAACCCGTGCATCGCCTCTGAGGCGGGCGCCGACACTCGCGTGCGCCTCCGCCTCGGGGTCCATCCAATAAGGGGCGGGGACTTCCCAATGTCCTTCGTCGCTGGACCCATTCATGAGGGCCGGAAAAGCGCGTTGTACACTCTTTTCCTGCGCAACATGCAGCCCCTACCCTAAGTAAAACTATTAATAACTTAAAATATAGCATCGAAAAATTACTCGGCATCGCTATCGACTGGTAATGTATCCAAGAGACTGGCGGCATTGCCGCGTTGTATGACAATGCTTAGTCTCTGGTCAAGATAAAAGTCAACCCTTGGGTCACGGGAAGTGTCAACAAGCTGTTTAGAAAGTACATTAAAAAGGCAATAGGCACTTGGTCCCCACAGCCTGAGGATTTCAAACCCAAACGGCTCGAAATTGTAATTTCTGATAGAGTTGTTATATTTTCGCCGTTTGAGGTTTTCTTTCTTATGTATCTCTATCTTTTCATGGAAAATAGATAGAGATACCGAGACAGATTTTGCCTTATAAGAATGAGATAACAGATTTATAGGTTTGTCAGGTATGATTTAAGCAAAAATATTTTTTGAAATCATAATTATGAATATTAGCCTTAGGTGACTCGATTCACAATTCTAGTGAATTCACAAAGTTGTTAAAAGATTTTTATGACACATGGCACATTATTAGCAAGAGGATCGGGAGAGAGGGCTGGAGAATTAATAGGGAGTTGGAAGATACTGATTGCTTTTTTTTTAAACAGCTTTGATCAATTTAAAAAATTACTAGGTGACTAATGTCACTAATTTTGTATTTAAAAGTACTCTTTGACAATACACATCTGTATAAAATAAAAATTCAGAGTCTACACCTTACATATTTTTTTTTAAATTTTTATTTTAATGTAAACTTTGGGTGTTTTTTTTCGTAAAATAAAGAGTTGATAAAAAAACTCCACAGAGTATGAGGGGTGTTAAGGGGTCTCAAGGGCTAGCAGATGACCCCTTCAGTCAACAATTTCGATTTGGCACAAGATGGACCAAACAGCCCTGTATATTAATGATTTACTATACATAGTATTGTACCTACCTATAAAGTCATGTGTTTTTTAAATGAACAGAAATGAAATAGTAATTTAGAAGGGTGTCTCTAACATTGCCAAATGAAACTATTTTGGGGTATTTCTTTCCTATATTCTGCCAGCAAGATGTCCCTATTAAGAGAGTTGAAGGCATTATTTGTTTATCTTCAGGATGATCTCTCCTTTTCTAGAATTTAAGTAGGTGGACAAGGTTGTACTGCAAAATTAAATGAAGTAGTACTTGTTACTATAAATTAATAGCTTACCATCTATGAACTGATTAAGAACCACTTTTACATCAGGTTTTTTTGTCACGTTTGTATCTTCTACCAGTTCATACACAAAATGTCTGCCCCTAAATTTTGATGGCCGGCCACCTTTCCTGTGTAGGGGCATAGGATTTCTTCTTTTTAAAATAAAAGTGTTCTGTAAAGAAATTATAACACATGTATAGAATGAACTTAAGTTATGAAAATTCATAAATCATCATCATCACACATATACACCTGGTATTCACAAATGTCTAGAAATTTAAGGGTTTACCATTGGTGTCTGGCTATTGTAAAATGCTCAAATAGTAATACATACTTAGTCAAAGTGTTAAGTCAAAGTCAAAGTGATTTCTTTAGATATGTATATTCCCAGTGATTTTTTTACCACTACTTAGGTCCGTATTACAGAACGTCACTCAAAACTCAAGCTTTACCTAGGTCTCGTTTGAAGCCATTTGATAGGTTGAAACTAGTTTTAAATAATTTTTAAACAGAGATCAATGCTTGAGTTTCCTTCTGGAATACGGACCCTAAAATGTAGGAGACCTGAGTGTGGGTACCGACCCACTACTATACTTGGGGTGCCGACTGAGCTTTCGTCTGTCACTTTCTGCTACTTACTGGTTGAACCACTTTGGGCTAATAGTCTCGTAAAGCTTGTGCCGACCCAAGAAAAGAAGGTTAGTGTATTGTAAATATTTACTTACCCTTGTTTGTTGATGAAATACATTGGGCCCCGAATGAATAGCGCTACGAAATAATGAACGTAATCCCAGCATAATTATAGCTACAAGTATAAAATCATAAATTAGTATGTAAATCTCTTTTCTATGTTAACAATCTTGTGGGACAGACCGACACTACCGACAGACAGCTATTGCGATGAGGTTAGAACAAGGAATTTCTATCTAAACTGGAATGTGAACTATCGATCAAAACGCGGTCCGAGGGAGATAGATTCACAGTAGCCCTCTGTTCTTGTTGTGTAGGGTGACTATTATAATGGAATATAAAAGGAATGTACGTAAAATATTTTTTTTCACTTATATTACCTGAGTTTTAATGAACATTGGCATGGCTGTGAACTTTTTAATTTCATTATTGAATTTTAAAAATGGATGAATATATTGATGATTTAGGTACGGACGACAGCAGGTCAATCTATCCGAAACTGTACCTTTAGATAAATAAAATATCTACAAGAAGCAGAATTTAATGACATTGTAAATACCCAATAAAAGTCACTTACTTATTATGCAGACAATGATTAAGTGAATAAGTGCACATTTATTAATTATTTCAAAATTTATGGTCACCCCACATACAAACAAAATAACTTGTATATGATTACCGCAAAAACCTTACCTAAAGAATGATATTCCGCATCCAGAGTATAACTCACTATTGTAGACATTAATGGCACCCCTTTTTACCATCTTTTTTCTAATCGAAATTGTTGGTTTCAAACAAAATTACAATAAATAAATACGGGTAACACTTAGAAAGAGACAGAGGGCTACTGGGACCCTTTCTCCCTCGGACCGAGTTCTCTTTATATAAAGTTTTATTTGTGATCGACCTTATTGCTCTGTCAACTTTAAATAAAGTTTTATTTGTGATCGACCTTATTGCTCTGTCAATCTTATGCAAGTTCACATTCCAGTTTAGATAGAATTTCCTTGCTTGAGAAGCATCCATACGGCATGCATTCTTTGATCCAACTTTGATCATTCGCTGATAAACTCTTTATCATCCTTCCCACCTTGCTAAGTTACATATTGTAGATAGCGACCTTTGCGAGTGTGGTGAGGATGTTGGCACATTAGACCACATATTCTTCTCCTTTCCCCGCCATGACCGTACATCACTCCTTCATTCTCTTGTTTCCCATAATGTTCCCCTTCCCACTTGCGTCTCTTGCATAGTAATGAAACCTATAGAATATTATAACTTGATATCTGTGTTCATGCTTGAAAATAATATAAAAATTTAGATAGGTATAGACTCTATAATTTATAGTGTAATTAGTACTGACTTCTATACATATGTATTTATTTTTTTATATCCTTTTTTACCTGTATGAAAATAAACCATTTCCTTTCCTGAACCTTTCCAAATTCCTAATTTTCCGTTATATACTTCCATAAAAAATGTTTCCCTACCTTTTACTCGAAATTGGCACAAAGTCATAAGTTCTAGTGCCACACTACAAAAAAAAAAAAAACTCTTTATCACAGAATACTATTGTATAAACAGTGCTGCCACCTTGGCGGATTTTCCACCAGAACTGGTGCTTTTTCAAGGCTTCTGGTGGTATTTTTTAATATATAGCGTTTTATTTTTTTTTTTCAGTGGTATTTAGCGGTTTTTTAATATGGAATCTGGCAACACTTTGTTGAAAAGGGAATCCCCTTTCAACAAAGTGAACGTTTCGGACTTTCATAATTATCTATGCGTACTTTATGGTCGGGGAATCTCTAGAAACTCTCGTTAGTTAATATTTTCATTTTAGTCACTGTGCTACTGAAAACTGTTACCTAATTGATAAACCCATGTTTGAAACAGTGTGTGAAGCTCTAAATAAACATCATTTAAATCAAATCAAATCATTTATTTCAAATAAACCAGTTACAGGCACTTTTGAATTGTCAGAAGGTCGGTCAGTCAATAAGATGAAGCTAGACGCCCATTCCAAAGAGTAGGTACCTATGGAGAAGAACGGGCAAGAAACTCCATGAACACTCTTTTAAATTTTTAAGCTATTGTTACAAATATTTGATTACATCATTCATGTTGAAATCAACCGCGTGAGAACGATGAAGAAATATATTGTACGCTGAGAGCGTCCATTATGGAAAACACACAAAAATCAATTCAAAAATTAAAATACGCCGTGGCAGCTAAGAGATGACCAGTTCCCCCTGACGGCGTCCGTTCACGAACATGACGTATGGATCAGCATCATTCAGCTCAACCATATCGAAGGGAACCCAATGACCCAACACACACGCCACCATCAGCGAGACATTTGAGTGAGCATGACATACTCTGAACAGCCAGAGCACAATTTATTAAGTCAATAAAAGAGACTAACCCAACAAATAAATGCCTTACAGCACATTCGTACATTGTGCTCACACGTTTGCCATGCAATTATACAATACTAAGAAATTGAATCTACACAATGCTAAGATAGTTTTGTCCAAGGTTCAGCTCCAACAGTGTTCCCGGATCTGTGGAAAGTTTAGCTCCTGTGTAGCTGTACAAGTGCCGAACACCTCTGTCAGCGATACAATTCCGTAACGTACAATATGCTTGGCTACATAGTGTGCAATACAGGCTTTGAATAAATAACATAAACAATTACATATTAAAACTACAAGAGGAAAAATCAAAGAACAATCATTGTATAGAAAACGGACGCAGCTCAAGCCCAAGCCTTTTTGTCCTCAATATAATCCTTCACACTATAAAATGCTTTCTGACACAACTTACGTTTAATGAAGGATTTGAATTTATTCAGGCTCAGATCTTGAACCACATCTGGAAGTCCATTGTAAAAATGTATACATTGGCATCTGAAAGAGCCACCTATTTTCTTGAGCCTTGTTGTAGGTACAATAAATTTGTGCCTGTTCCTAGTATTTATATCGTGGACATCACTGTATTTTTTAAACAATTTTATATTTTTATGAGCATACAAAAGATTTTCATAAATATATTGAGACGGCACGGTCAGTACATTAATCTCTTTAAATTTTTCTCTGAGAGAGTGTCTCGGACTTAATTTATAAATTGCACGAACAGCTCGTTTCTGCAAAACAAATATTGTTTGAATATCGGCGGCATTTCCCCACAACAGAATGCCGTACGACATTACGCTGTGGAAATAGCCAAAGTACACTAAACGGGCCGTCTCAACATCAGTCAAATTACGAATTGTTCTAACTGCGTATGCAGCAGAACTTAGCTTTTTCGACAATTTTTCTATATGTGAACCCCATTGAAGCTTAGCATCCAGAGTTATACCCAAGAACACTGTGCTGTCGTCAGATTTCAATTCTTCGCCCTTTATCAACACTTTAGTTTCCACCTGCCTCACGTGAGGTAGAGTAAACTTAATGCATTTGGTTTTTTTCTCGTTTAAGAGTAAATTATTAACATTAAACCAATGGACTACTTTGGAGATCGCGCTATTTACATCATCAGTAACCTGCTGCTGACGTTTCAGTTTAAATAAAAGTGAAGTGTCATCTGCAAACAACACTATATCGTGGTTATCCTTTATTAGGTACGGCAGGTCATTGATGTAAATAAGAAACAAAAAAGGACCAAGAATTGACCCCTGTGGGACTCCCATTGTTACTAAAGATCCGGAAGATCTTTTTCCATTAACGTCAACGCTTTGAATCCTACCACTCAAGTAAGATGTAGGTAATAAGATCCAGTGCAGAGTTCCGGATCCCGTAGTGGCGGAGTTTCCTGATTAACGTATCGTGAAGAACGCAATCGAATGCCTTGGACAAATCACAAAAGATGCCCAAGGCATCGCATTTATCCTCCATGCATTATATATATGACCTAGAAGTTCAACACCGGCATCAGTAGTTGAACGACCCCTTGTAAAACCGAACTGTTTGCTATGTAATAATTTATGTTTATTAAAAAAAAATTATATTTTTTTAATTATGGAACCTCCACTCAAAAAGAAAAATTATGCCCAAAAATATAGAAAAGAGTGGGAATCACTAAGTGAATTCAAAACTTGGCTTAAACCTTTACCTTGTGATGATAAGAAAGCATTTTGCTCGTTTTGTAAAACAGAACTACTAGCTAAAATAGTAGACCTGAAAAGACACATAGAAACAAAAAAAAACAAAAACAAAAAATTCTAATTATATCAGGCAATCAAACAATAAAATTCACACCCGCTGAAACAGTTTCAAAATTTTTCAGTTTTATTTCACAACTTAAATGTTTAGATTTTTAACATTTTGTAAGTTATACCCTCCCTATATAATATTGATATTTGACAAATTGTAGCTAACTCAGTTAAAAAAAACCCTTAAATATATACTGTTTAAAAAATACGTACAAACATTGTTTAATTAATATAGACAACTACATCATACACATTAGTTCTTACTTTAAATTTGTGTTTCTTTAACAATAATTTAGCGGAATTTGGTGGTTTTTTTTAAATCAAAATTTCTTAAATCTGGTGATATTTTGACCATGATCTAGCGCTTGAAAAAAATCCAAGGTGGCAACACTGTATAAATGCTCTTTAGTCTTTGGTCATTCATGAATCGTGTTCAGTTCGTTGATTCTCGTTCAGTCGTTCAAAAAAATTGCTTCTTGTGTGTGATGCATAAAGTAACGAATAATTTTGTTGATTTGTACATTATATTTTGATCAATAACACGTCATTGAAACAGGCGTTTCGTTGGAAATTCAAGAGAAATGGATGATGAAGCGAGTTCCGATTTGCAGGTAATAATCAAAATCATGTTATAGCTTTTTACTTTATTTCC
This sequence comes from Sesamia nonagrioides, assembly GCA_017933935.1. Classification (NCBI taxonomy): domain Eukaryota; kingdom Metazoa; phylum Arthropoda; class Insecta; order Lepidoptera; family Noctuidae; genus Sesamia; species Sesamia nonagrioides. The sequence goes on from JADWQK010002186.1 coordinate 192,153, forward strand.
ATGAGGTTATAGAAAACAAGTTTGATGTTTCCTATCGCTTTGAACACAATACTTAATTTATTTTTTCTTGTAGAAGTGTTTGTCCGATGGACCTATGGATACGGATGAAGGTCCTCTAATAAACGAGAATTCAAATGGACTATCACATTTGTTGACTGAGGGCGAGTTCAATAGTGTCGAAGCAGCGGTGGACGATACTTCAACGTCGAATCAAGGTTTTCTCAATGCGGTGGAGCTGTCTGCGGGTAGTGTTGGCGACTACCTGGACAACAACACAGATGGGTTCAACACAGACCCGTTCGATGTGGGCGATAACGCGGTTAATTTCCCCAGCGACTCACTCAACGTGCTCACCGACGGCGACTCGCTTCTTAGTGACACAGCATATAAGGCCACTTCTGATACTGATGGTGATGTTACAGAAAGTCAGAAGGCGATGGTGGACACTGACTTTGAAGTCAGTGCGATATCTGATGCTGGTTTCTCAATGCCAACTGATGACATGACACAAACAAAAACAAATGACAGCATTGATCATGTAGCTAAGGTGAAGGTGGAAGCTGAAGAGGATGCAGCGGTTAGACAAACAGAGTCTGATAGTACTCCAGCAAGTACTGAAATTGAGGAGGTTTGTGGCTCATATTTTAAGTGCAAAAACATTCCATGTTATGTTTGCTTACAACTCGCGCCAGTTAATGTGAACTTCACTCTGTGACGTCATTTGGTACCGGTAGCGTTTGTAAAAAATGAGTTATGTTAAAAAAAAAAATATTAATGTTATTAAAGTGTATTGATGATAAAGCGTCATGATACTGGATCATTTTACTCATCACGTGCAATTAAATTGATACATATGGACTGAAATATAATGTTAGTGCAACTAACAGGCTTCACTAATGGGTCGAAACACAAGAACTAACTGAATAAAAAAAACTCAACAAAGCAATAACTCCACAGAAAATGTAATAACAACAGGGGATTTAAACTGTATTTAGACAATTGTAACAAAGATGCTAAAGCTACTCATAGTTTACGGCGAATGTGGGGCACAGCGCGGATAAGCGGGAAAGGGCTCGCAATCCAGCGAAGTGCACAATTAACTCCCTCGAGCTATACAGTTGAACTATTCTATAAAACGGTAGCTTTACTTCTACAAAATACTGTTTAGCAATAATTGTTTATGCTAAACATATTTTAAACACCATATTAGTGTGGACTTTGATCATACACTGATGCTAAGCATACATTGAACAAATATAACGTTTTGTGGTAAAACCCTTGCATTTTTTACAGAACCTACCAAGTTCCAACTAATTCTTTTCCACCAATTTTGTTAAGATTTTTAGTGTGCAACTTTCATTACTTCTGTCTTTTGTATTTACCAGCAAGAAACAGTAAAGAAGGAAGAAACAGAAATTAAGGAAGAAGTAAAAGAGGAAGAAGAAAAGGAGATTGTTTCCCAAGCAAAAAGTGATGTATGTGTTTTAACTTTGATTTGTGTAAGTACCAGACTTTTTTATAACCAATACTTTAATGTTTACTCTTTTTTCAGACTGATAACATAACTCCTGAATTAAAAACTGAAATTACCAATGTAGTTGTTAAAGAACAAAATTCTACACCAACAAAGAAAGCTAACAAGGTAAGCTTCAAGAGATATTAATTCCTCATCTATATTAATAATTTCGTCAAGGGATATGGTAGACTCAATGGAAACCGAACTTGAATAATAAAAGATAAAAAAATAAAAATTTCGAATCACCAACACATATCCAAAATTCAGTTAGTTGAGTATTTTGTTAAATTGTAACATTTCTGACAAATGAAGCAAATCAGTCCCCATATTGGCCACTCTAGCTAAATGTCACTGACACCAAATGAAATTATGAGTTGTTAATAGACATTCCATATCATACTTGAGCTTGCACTTAAAAAAAAAAAGTATGAGTCATATTTCATCTATATTGCTTACCACACATAACAGGACAAAATAGATTAATGGCTTGTATTCTATTTAACTTTGCATGTGGATCAGCCTAAAATAATAATTGTAGTATTAATATCTAAATAAAATGAAACATCAATAGATGTTTAGTCCGTGGTTAATTATTAACAACTGCACAGAATAATCAATTAAGTTAAGCTATGCTTACTGTGGTTGGTCAATGGATGGGTCATCATCTTTATATACTCTGTATATTAACAACTGCACAGAATAATCAATTAAGTTAAGCTATGCTTACTGTGGTTGGTCAATGGATGGGTCATCATCTTTATATACTCTGTATATCCTACCTACATCCATGCCTCAGAAAATACTGTAATGTAAACCATGGGTACCTACCTGGCTGTCATTTGTGGATTTTTGAATAGTGCTTACAGGTAGTGTGAAGCCCATTAGTCTGACAACCAGTATTAGTAAGGGTATTATCAGCATAGGTCGGAATAGGTAGAGTGAATTGGGGTCATTGATCGGAAACGCATATATTAATATGGTCATTTCTCTGGATTTACAGAATTGGTTGATTATTTAAAAAAAATATGTATAAATTACATTAAGTCGTAAAACCGTTTGATTGGGCCATACCCTTCATTAGAGGCTAAAAATAAAATAATGAAATGTATTTAATGCTTTGATCGGAATTTGATTATTTTTACTTTTCAACAAGTCAATAATAAATTAGTTTAATTTTGTTACCTTCCTTTAATTAATTGAGTAGTAATAATCTCACTACCAACACTAACAATATTTACTTGGATCCGGAATTATATTTCGGGAAAATGGCTTATTCACGTTATTATTTCTGTGTACATTTATGATACAAGTACCAAAAATCACTGGAAATGCCTTTACGCACCATATCCACCGTTAGCTAGGCGGCAGGCGTGTGTAGGACTCGCCCAGCCGAGGCTGGGAATGCCCACTAAAACCACTCGGTTCCCCTGGGGCCCTGCGTTGAGAGTACCACGGGATCTGTCCGAAGGCATTGTCCCCGTGGCACTCCCAGGGCTTTCCGGCTAAGCTGGTTTCCGCGCCAAGGGAGGATTACCCGGGGAGACCGAGGTAATTCTCAGACGTGGTGACCAGTGGAATGCGCGTGTTTGGGCTACCACACACGCTGGCCACACTCTGGGGCTAAAGGAGACGGGGGGTTCGTCCTCTACCTTCTTCGCCCCGCCCGTCTACGCCGGAGGAAAGCGGCAAGAGCATCATCTTCACGCTCCCTCTCCGCTGCCTCCTTCTGCAAGAGGACGGTCTCACAGAAGGAGGCGGCAGCCTCCCATGCGCTCTCACTTTCAGCCACGGCTCGAACCATGTTTGCCAGGGAGAGACGTCCGCCTTCGAGCGCCGCTATGAGGTCGCGGCGCTTGCTTCGCCAGGCCGGGCACTCCATCAAGGTATGCTCGGCCGTGTCGTCGAGAGTCGCAGTGGTGACACCTCGGCGACTCCTCCCGACGGGCGACCCGGTGCAGAAATACCCATATCCGGTCAATATCTGCACCAAGCGGTAGGTGAGGCTGCCATGCCGGCGCCCAACCCATTCCTCCAACACTGGACGAATCGCTCCAATCGTCCGGTGGCCGTCAGCTGGGGTGCGGAGTGCCTCGCTCCAGCGACTCAGGGCCTCCCCCTGAGCCGCCATTCGGACCCGCCTTACCTCCTCCAAGGCGGGTCGTTCTCCCCCGTTCCCGGGCCGCGACACAGTATCGATGTTCCTGAGACAGAACCAGAGCATCGACCTCCCACGGGGGCGTGCCTGCGAGTACGCAAGCAGCCCCATGACTGACCGTGCGTACGCCCGCACGGTCCGTGTCGCGGTCACCCTCTGCGGCTTCCGCAGCAGGGCCACTGTGCGCCGGGAGAGGCATTAATATGAACAATCCTCTGAATTTACGGAATTGGTTGATTATTTAAAAAAAATATGTATAAATTACAATAAGTCGTAAAACCGTTTGATTAGGCGATACCCTTCATTAGAGCCTAAAAATAAAATATTGAAATGTATTAATGCTTCGATCGGAATTTGATTATTTTTAATTTTCAACAAGTAAATAATAAACTAGTTTAGTTTTGTTACCTTCCTTTGAACTAATTGAGTAGTAATAATGTCACTACCAACATTAACAATATTTACTTGGATTACATTCCGGGAAAATGGCTTATCCACATTATTCTTTCTGTGAACAGTTATGATACAAGTACCAAAAATCACTCTACCTATTCCGACCTATGATTATCAGATAACTAGATTGTAGAGATCAAAAGAAGAGGATATATATGGCTATCTGACCTGCTCAATCCAGTTAATGGACAAGGACGTAATTAAACAGTTACAATATAAAGTGGTTGATTAACTATTGCAGTGAGTGGACTACCAAGTGTTTATCATTTCGATAACCCTATTCACTATTTAGTAGGCGTGTATTCCCTCTTTCAAGCTGTCCCCCCTGCTGCCCGCCCAAACACCCTATCAGTCTGTTCTAACCATAGACCACTGGTACTGAGAAGAAGCCTGTGCCCCAATATTGTGAACATTATGTTATGTAGAAGAAGTTCTTTCTCCTACATGTGCGACGGCGGCTTTCGGCGTCGTCCAAATTACAGAGTAGGGAGATGCCTCGGCGGATGCTAACAAGCGACACTTTCTACACAGAGTGTGTCACGGGTAAATAACACGACATGAGACTACAATTTGAACTTGATTTTGAATATTTATTTGTTGGTGTGCGAAGGTCCCCTAGGGTTCTATAATATGAATAATGTGTTGACTTTTTATACAAGGTGGGAAGTGCCGAGGAAACTGAAGTGGTATCAGAAGATGAACTACCTGAGGTTCAGAAGCCGAGCATTAAAGATGCAGAGAATGTGTCAGATGACGAGCTGCCTGGACCCAAGCCTGCAGAGCTTCCTGCTGACACTGAGGTATCGTTATAAATCTTCCTATTGTTATGAGTTGTTGTTTCTACAGCTTTTTATTTGCCTACATTACATTTTTTGTTCCTGAAAAAAACAAAGGCTTTATTATATTTCTTTGCTGATCTTTCATTACCGTCCTCCAAAAGTTTAATACTTTCCTGTTTTCACTCAATCGTAAACTATTTTATAATGCATGGCTATCAATAGTTCGCTGCTTCCTTCGCTGTGATCGTACTCAATACAGACCTGTTCACATCACTGCGTGGATCATAAACTAACCGTGACCGCGAGGTTTACAAGGCCAAGGGTTCAAAGATTTGTAAGCTCCACCCGCATTTATACAGCCGATGTCTCCCAATTTGTCATGATAGCTTCAGGACCGTATTCTTATTCAAAACACATGTATGTATTGTAATATAAATATTTATTTTAGGTTGTATCAGAAGATGAGCTCCCCACTGCAAAGAAAGAGATGAAAGAGTCACGAAAACGTAAAACTGAGGACGAAGGAGATGGATACGATCCGGGCTCACCCACATCTGAAAGTGAATCCACCAACAAAAAACAGGCAGTTGCAAAGGTAATGATGTCACTTATATCAATCTTCATACGCACTTCACTTCACACGCTACTTCATATCATATGCAGTCGTTACGGGTTGTTGGAGCCCTCAAAAGCCCAATAATTGGTCAAAATATAATGCTTCGATATCGCCTTCGGGCTGTGGAGGTTAGACAGCAGTCGCTTCACACAAAATATCGAAGTTTAGCCAAAATCGATCCCCAGACTCCTAAGCTGAAGAAGCTTCAGATGCGACTGGGGATTAACGCTGAAATGGTGATGACATGTGTGGTCATGCATGGAAAGCGAGGGGAGTTTGTGGAATCCGTGGAAACCCAACTCTCAGATTCTACAAACTTTACAGCTCTCTCTGCATCCGAAACTTATGTATTTAGGTATGTCGAAAGTGTTGGGAATCAATGTTACTGACATGAAGCAATGGTTGAAAGACCACTTCTTTGGGTGCCTGAAAAAAGTACTTTATAGTCTTCAGAAACAAGGTGTGTGCCTTCAATGGCTAGGTTATGCCGTTTTTGATGTACTCTTTCGGCATACTCACATGGACTCTGACTTGACACCCTGGATAGAAGTGCCCGTAAGCTGCCGGCTGTAAATCGAATGCATTACCAATACGTGATGGTGATTGACATTTGACGGTTGACATTTATTGGGTATACCACTGGACGGGGGAATCTATTAGGCATATTTTCTCACGATGTTCTTGTTAACTAGCGGAGAGTTCTTACATAGACACAACCTCGTAATCAGTATAATTTATATATATTTGCTGAATTAAACCGAATAATAATAATATTCATTTGCAAAAAACACTGGATAAAAAGATTAATTCAATTTGAGAAAACAATAATCTGCATGGTCCTTACATTCACAATAATTAAAATAATAATGCTTTAAGCGGTAAATGTTCATTTCATTGTATATGTATGTTAATAAATATTTAAGAACAGTAAATTAGCAAAATATGTATATAAATAACCAGTATCCATTGTCTATACCTATTGGAGTAGGTCAATCAATATAATAAACATTCTACACAACAATTATACGGTACTTATCGTTAGCCTGGCGCACTCCACTGCTCTGTCAACCACACCACAGACCTGGGGCCCTAGTCCGCTATTTTTATAAATTTGTCATTCCGACACGATTCCATTGTCATTATGTTTAAAAGTTCGTAATCTGCTAAATTCATAATTACCGATCAATTATCGCAGTCATCTCTTAATGGAATGGTGATAGAATTAATGGCATTGCCATATTGGCGTTATTATAAAGACCATTAGTAGCGATGATTTACTAAAAGCTACTACTTACTCATTTTGAACATTTATTAATATGGAGTCGTGTGGCAATGGTTGACCACTGTAAAGTTATAATGTCGTCATTTTGTTAGTAGATTACGAAACATGTCAAAATCGATCATTATGAGATCAGTGATCGAACATTTTGACACTATTGTAATAGCAGACTAGGACCCCTGCTGGCTGGCTAATATTTCTACCAACTCTACCACAACTCCCACTTGCAAGATATTGGAAAACTTGTTATTCGAGAAACTTGTTATTAGAGTGGAATACCAAACTTCGTATTATTAATACTGTTTATGTTTTAATTCAGAACGGGGAAAGCAAACCAGTTCCGGCTGAGAAAAGGTCTTCAATTGATGAAAAACCAAAAAAGAAAACATTACCCGAACTTGACAAATACTGGAAAGTCGTCAACGACGACCCTACTGATTTTACTGGCTGGACATACTTGCTGCAATATGTGGATCAAGAGGTATTTTGTAGTAATAAAATACAGACATCCCTCAACTACCATATACCCTTTTTAATATATGCAAAGGTTGTCTGTAAAAGATCGCTCTTAGCCATAAGGCTGTCCGTGCTGTGTAAAATGTTCTACATTTATATCTAATTTATATGGTAAACATATTCCATTGTATGATCGAGGCAGAAAACTGCTTCACTATAAAGTTAAGAATGTTATACATAGTTCTCCCAAAATGATGAAAACTATCGCTAATCTTATTGCTTTATGAAGCAATGAGAACTGATTTACAGTGATGATCGGCAAGGGCCAACTGATTGATATCAATATGTGGCGAATAATATTTAGGTAGAAGTACCTAATTGATGACGAATGTGTTCTTCTGTTACAGAGCGATGTTGAGGCAGCGCGCGAAGCGTACGACGCGTTTCTTTCGCATTACCCATATTGCTATGGGTACTGGAGAAAATATGCCGATTATGAAAAACGTAAAGGAAGTAAAAAGAAGTGTCTCGAAGTGAGTACCCCCACAATCAAGCTGATGCATTGTTTATAATCTATTTAAATGACTTTGTGACTGGTTAGGCGGTACACCCGATGATCAGTCGATAATTATGTGCGTTAACACTTGGATTTTTAATTGTTTTAGCCATAACTGGTATTTTGCAATTATTTTTTTTCCCAACAGTGCTACGTGGTCAACGTTCGTAAGGCAAAGTCGTCCGTTCGCACCGGAGAGTTCTATTACCATCACATAGATTTCGTTCTAGTGATTCATTTCTTGTGGTGTATATTTTGTATTATAGTGCATATATTTATAATACTTTGTACATGCATGATGTATTGTAATACTTTTTCATGTATTTATATTTAAGTAAGTACTAAATGAATGGTGGATATAATTAAGATTAACTTTACCATGGTATCATGGAAACGCAGCTGAACTTCATATTTAGCCATTGAATGGCGTTAGTAACGGAAGAATGCGGCGAGGTCGTCCACAGCTGCCAGCGCGTCGATTGCGAACAGGTGTAATATACCCAGACAAACATTTTATATACTATAGATAGACACAAGCGAGACGTCGCGTCACAGCACATCGCGCTCTGTCGCACTCGCACCAATCGCGCACACGACGCTGCGTCTCGCTTACCCTATTCTAAATTATATGAGACATAATATTATGCTATTCAATATTCCCTTGCTTCATAGTGTTGCCGTAAGCATGGCGACGCTTACAGACATATGGAACTTTTTTGATACACGTTCTTGTATTGCAGGTTTTGGAAAGAGGCCTCAAAGCCATCCCACTGTCTGTGGATCTATGGATACATTTTCTAAATCATATAAAGGCAACCAGAACTGAAGATCACGCCTTCATTAGAGCGCAATATGAGAGGGCTATAGGTAAGCTATTCAATTTGGATTCATAACTATACATATAACTTTCTAATTCTGCCATGCCAGTGTCGTCCAAAAATCCGGAAAAACAGTCAAGAATCAGCGAACTTGGTGGTCCATCATCATAATATTGCTATATACGACTTTCCAACTTAGTGGCAGTACTGCATTCGTAAAACAGCAAATTGGCAAAATATTTTTATAGACGTTAGCTGAAATTGGGCAATGGCAATTGTTACAATATAAAAATAATTTTTGCATTATAAAAAGACAACCTTAGAAAATACGTTTCCGCTACTATAGGTATTTAATAAAACACGAATGTCGTTGGGAATGGCGGTGCATTCCAGATTACGTGGAATTTTAAAGCCATGGAAACTGCGGTAAGTGCGCTGTTTGAAGGATTTTGAAGAACAAGCAAGTTAATAGAAGTTTGAAACTAAAGTGAGCCTTGAAAGAATTGGTGAATGGCTGTTGAAATACCATGTGTAACGTTGGTGCTTGAGTTGCGATTTATAATTTAATGTATGTTATTTACAGAGGCATGTGGTCTAGAGTTCCGCTCAGATCGTCTTTGGGAATCTTACATCAAGTGGGAGGCTGAGAACGGATCGGCTCTCAACGTCACAAATATTTATGATCGACTTTTGGCCACTCCCACCCTTGGATATACTTCACATTTCGACAAGTTTGTACTATGTCATTTTTATGCTTCAATACTGTCAGTGGTAAATATGAAATGTAAAGTTTTCGACTAAAATTCTTTGAATTCACACGATTCCATTACTATTTTGTGTTGACAATGGTTTATAATAACTCGTTATTTTTTAAAACGTAAGGACTTTGACATAGTTTATTGTAAGAAATAACAGAGACAATTAAGAGCAGTTTCATTGTTTTTTTTTTTAGTCCTGACATTCCTGTTAGAAGCATGTGAGATTATTAGTAACAAAACTTACAAATTCACTTCAGCTCATTTGTGGCAATTTGAGATGTTTATACTAAAAACTAGTCATTTAACTTTCTCGTCTCTAGTAGGTAAATACGTCATTTGTTGTATAAACGCATGGTATTAGTATCTTGTATTTCTGATTTTTCTCGTTATGTACTAATTGAAGGAATAGGTTGAAGTAGTGGGAAGCGTCCTATTTCTCGTAAGTGTACCATTGCGAGCCAGCCTTCAGGCAGACGAGATCTTTGAAACTAAATCTAAATCGAAGTTTAGATAAGCGAGAAAACTTGCATCTTTTAATGCAAGAATTACTCGCGCTGGGCAACATTAGCTGCTGCTGATTTTTGAGGTGTCATAACAAAAATTGAGCTACTTAGCTATATTATACCTGACTAAAATTGGTATAAACAGAGACCCTATGATTTGTTTGATTAATCCCTGTCGATATACTCTGTAAAAATGTCTCGGTGAATATGTAAGTGGCGTGAATTTGAAGAGAACTGTCATCCTCGTGACGCTAGAGATTGACAGCTCCCTTCACACTCGGTTTACCTAGGTTTTCACTGAATTTTTACTGAATTTCTAACTACTATTCATAGTTTAGAGTGTAGTGATGTAAGGCTCTGCGCAAATGGGCCACCAACCGCAGCCACCGGTGACCAGCCACGGCGACTTGAACACACTTGTTTAATATATTTTGTATAGACGCGCCGAACATGTGTATCCGGTGGTGGCCACACGCTACAGTAGTGTCCGCGAATCGTCACTAGTGGTCACTACGTGCCACATAAAACTCCGACATCCGCCACTGTCGCATTGCTCCACCTCCCGCGTAGTTAACCGTCCGACGTTCTACGTATCGCACGCGCACCATCATGGAGCACGACGTCTCAATTGTTGTTGATAGATTCATATCCGAAATCCAATCATGTCCCGCTATTTGGGATTATAAAATGTGGCGGCTTCCTGACACCGGTGGCTGTCGCTCGCTTCTGACACTTTAAAATGTGGCGGTAGCGCGCGACAGACACCGATGGCTGTGGTCGGTGGCCCATTTGTGCCGAGCCTAAGTGTGGTTGTGTGCAGCTTCCAGGAGCACGTGATGTCGGAGCCGGTGGCGGGCGTGGTGTCGCGCGCGGAGCTGGTGCGTCTGCGGGGCGAGGTGCGGGATGCCGCCGGGGCCGCGCCGCAGCTGGACCTGCCGCCCGGGGAGGACGAGCCAATCGATCACATCGTATGTATCTAATTAAATTTAGATAAGCTATCTGTCTCTAACCGCGTTATTCTTCTGAACTCATCTATGGATTCTGATGCAGTTTTCACTCCCATTCTTTAGTTTTATTTCGGAGGCTTTTATTTGTATTAGTGTATAATACAGGGTGTATCTGACATCGTAACGCAAACTTCGCGAAAAGGCTAGACATGAGGTCTAGCCTTTTCGCGAAGTTTGCGTCGCCACTAATAAAATTATGACAGTCATTTATGTAGTTAACGAACGGTTACAGAATTCAGAGTGTTTTAAAAATAGTGTCGGCTCGGCCTTTGAACGTTGCAAGCGTGCCGCCGTGCGGGTTTGTATGTATGACGTTGATCCCTGATGTGAACTCTATTAAATCAGCTGATAAGACAGTCTTTCGAGTTTTGTTTTCATTGCTCTTTTTTATGTAATTAGCGAATTAATTAATATTTACTTTAAAATCTTATTGGGTTATAAAAGTATAGTAATTATGAACGGTCTAAAGTGAAAAAACTACATATGTATTTTTTTTAAATCATGAAATAGCCGACGAAAAATTCCACCACTGGGGGTTTCAGAATCATGTACTGGATCCATGGTACTCGTTTGTGCGTCGATGTCAGATACACCCTTTATATATTATGCAGGATGGAAACTTTCAGTGAGGCATGTACCTTATCTTATAAGAGTATTCATATTTTCTTATGAAATTTTAATCCTCATTGATAATTTTTCATAAGAACAACGACGTACCAACCATCGTTGGAGTAATAAAAAAATTGCAAAGTGCATAAAACTTTTCCTACACATTCTTTTATGGAAATTTCTCGTAATAGTTTTTGGGTGTCGTTTTTTTATTGGCTGAATTAAAAGGGATTACTTTAAATACAATTCAAATTTCGAACTCGTTATTATTAAATAAAAACCAAGCTTGATAGTTTCTTGCTTGACAAAAGCTCTTCAGTGTCTTTTTAAATACATACATACAATATGTAAAGAAAACCCTGTCCGACCCATAAGGATAATATAATAAAGGTTAGGTAAACACTTGACCAAATATAATATAAAATTTTACATAATCATCATAGTAACAATACTAATGAATTTTGACATAATCCTTTTTTCCCGGGAATTAATTCCAATTTCCTCGAAATTTGGTAATTTAAAAAAAAGTGACAACACCGGTATTATTATAAGCGAATAGCGACGCGACCACGTCACAGGTGCCGCGTGCCCTGCTGCCCGCCGCCCGCGGAAGGGGTTGCTTATCGCACATGTATTAAAGTTACCTTTTTTTGCGAAATAATATTTATTTTTTTAGGGGGATTTTTTTTTTCAGTTTAGCCTGTCTTTGTGGGCATTAGTAGAATCAGTTATCGATACCTAACAATACCTTCACGGATCGGACAGGGTTTTCTTTACATATTGTATATTGTTACTAGCGACCCGCTCGGCTTCGCACGGGTGCAATGCTGATACTGATACATTAAAAAAAATACTGTTAACGTTGTATAAAAAACATAGCGGCCCGCCGCCCAACCGGCTGGTACCGCCGCAAATGCGACGCCCCACAAATTTTAAATTTTAATATCTTCGAAACTATGTATTTATTTAAATCATGTGCTGTAAAGGGCGATATAGATCTATATTAAAAAAATTTAGGTGTGGATTACCCTTAACATTTAAGGGGATAAAAAAATAGATGTTTTTCGATTCTCAGACCTCCCCAATACGCACACAAAATTTCATGAGAATCGGGAAAGCCGTTTTGGAGGAGTTTAACCACAAACACCGCGACACGAGAATTTTATATATTAGATACTCTTTGGTTATGAACTTTACAAATAACTAAGTGCTTAATTTAGAAGCTATTGATATAAGAAAAATGAGTTGCAATTTAGAACGTTTAGACTTGCTAGAAGCGTATCACGTTAACAATAAAATACATTGGTTGCGTTAGAATGGTATAGGATCAAATATCCAAATCATTATGTGGCAACCAGAAAGGTTATTACAATTTTTTTAAGAGATCATGCACAAATTTACTCTTTCAAGAAAAAAAAAAATTGTACGTTACGCTTTTATTGTATTGAAATGATGAAAATTTGATCATTTCTGTTCTTACACCCAACGAAGCTTTACCCGAAATATCATCGAGAGTACTTAGTCGCTGAAGAAGTAGGTTTCGTACGTCGTTTCGTACTAATAGATATGGAATATGGAGATGAAAAAGTATGGTTAAAACTGTTACCGACAGGAGCGACTAATTCAAGCCTTCTTTCAGGGGATGCCACTGGAAGTCTTGCCTGAAAATAGGCGGTAAATAAGCAGAGATAATCATTTTTTAATTTTTTTATTATGGTCTGATGAAACTAAATGTTCAAATAATAGAATGTGCAACTTATCCTGGGAGTCTACTAGTTTACGCTTATTTAGTTTAGGCTCTCCGGTGACATTGAAGGTACACTGTAGGGCTACTTCAATGACAATCCGCTCATGACGCAGGTCGGGACTTAGGAATAAGTCACCTGACAGATTGTAATGTGCTGCACTACGAAGTCCTACATTAGTACTACTTTTTGAGTGTATAGGATCTAATCACCGCAGATCACGAACCAAGGCTAATATTCTGTAGGTGGTTGGTGGAAGAACCTCGTAAAATTCTATGGACTGTCGGATTTGCCAATCTTTGACTAGCTATAGTGACTAAACTATTGGATATATTCGTTTGTTTTTTTTTTTAATATACTTGCATAACGTAATTAAAAATACGAAGTTAAATTTAGTGTATTGCTACCAAAACCTTTTGTAAAAACTACAACATCGAGAATTTGTTCCTAGTTCCACATTCTTCCTATTAACAAATGCAAAGTAGTATAAGCAAAGCTGTAAGTTTTCCAAAAATATAATAATTATTAAACCAAATACTAATTATGCATTTGCTGCTTTTAACGCAGGCGTCTGAGGAAGAAGCGCAGGCGATCAAGGAACGCATTATAGCGGCGCGACGCAAAGTGCACAAGACCACCGGAGAACAAGTCGCGGCTAGGTGGACCTTCGAAGAAGGAGTAAGTTATAAATTTTACACACACATAAGCGAACGCACTCACACTGAACCGATTCGCATGACATTCACTGTAACGTTTATTTTTATAAGTATATACTGTATACACGTAAATTTTTCATCAATATATTATTTCTTAACTGACTGATCCCTAAGACAAAATGTTAAAACAACAATGTTGTGTACTGTGTTGTGGTGTGTTGTGTGTTGTGTGTGTGTGACTTCTGCAGTCTTTTTTTCAGTCCAGATATTTATATTATTGAGATATTTTGTAAGTCTATCAATGCAGGGCAGCATTATACCTTTTTTGTCGATGGATTTTACCTGGGATGAAAAAGATGGAAGAAAGATGATTTATTCATCATTATCACATTGACAGTGACGGATTGAGACTACTTGATGCCCTAAGCAATCCACGCCTGTGAACACACGCTGTGCCACAACTTGAATTCCGGTACATTCGAATTGCCGAATGCACTAGCGGGCAGCGAGTGGGCAAGCGGGAGCGGGGTTATGACTCTATTAGGTCGGACTCTATGTCAACTTAAAACGCGCGAATTTTCAAATTAGTCCTAGAAACTTTTTTTGGTGACGTGAGAGTGAGATGTGATTCGTGATGCCCTAAGGACGGACTTTTTTTGTGCTTCTTCTGGTGCCCCCCCAGACGTGATGCCCTAGGCAATTGCTTAATTTGATTAAGGGTTAATCCGTCACTGCACATTGATACACACATACAATATTCCACACACTAACATACTTCTGTTCCAAAATATATACAGGTATTCCTATATTTAATACTTTATCTCAGTGTACCTATATGAAAACTTTGTGTTGTTCCAGATTAAACGTCCTTACTTCCACGTAAAGCCGCTGGAGCGTTGTCAGCTCAAGAATTGGAAGTCGTACTTAGAATGGGAGAAGCAAAACGGGTCGCTGAAGAGAGCGCTCGTATTGCATGAGCGCTGTCTCATAGCCTGTGCGCTGTACGAGGAGTTCTGGATGAGGGTATGTTACATGATTACTGCTAAATTCATTTCAAAAGACGTAAGAAAATCTATATCTAGGATCCAGAAGTGGAAAGTATTTAAAAACAAACAAAATCTTAATACCTATTTATTGACTTAAAACTTAATAGACAAAAATACAAATAAATCACCAATTTCACAAATCAAAAATATTTACAAATAATAAATAGTCCTTTCTCTTATTTACTTATTAAATACACAAGCCGTACGTAAGTCGAGCCGGACACAACCGTACACCACGAAGAATGAAGTGCGAATGCCCCTCTCGATTTTTTTTTTTTTGATGTGGCATCTCGTAGGTGACCATTAGAGGCCGTAACTACTTAACCGGACTTTCCTGTGGATGCATTAATTAAAATTAAAGCCTCCAGCCAGGACGACGAAATGCCCTGCCTTTTAAGACAAATAGAGGGTAGAAAATGAGAGCACACCTTACTCTATATTTTCCTGGTTACCTTATCAGATAACCCTTGGACAAAGCACCGGAGGCCCTCGGGGTGTCTCGTGACAAAAGATAATAAATTGTCATATTAGTTGAGTCTGAAGTTGTGGTGGCCCATTGGTTAAAACACCAACCTCTCAAGTATGAGTGTGCAGGTTCGATTCCAGGTCAGGCAAGTACCAATGTAACTTTTCTAAGTTATATGTACTTTCTAAGTATATCTTGGACACCAATCACTGATTAAAAGGTGAAGGAAAAGATCTTGAGGAAACCTGGACCTGAAGTGTGAAATCGCCAACCCACATTGAGCAACCGTGATGATTACGCTCGAATCCTTCTCTGTATGAGAGGAAACCTGTGCCCAGCAGTGGGGCGATAAAAAGATTGATGCCGATGATGAGTGACGCCTGACTTTGTATATTCACACAGCTAATAAAGTTCCTGGAAGAGCGCGTGGAAAGCAACCCGGAGCTAGTGAGTGTGGAGCGCGAGGTTCTGGAACGCGCGTGCAGCGTGCACCACCTGGACAAGCCTGAGCTACATCTGCACTGGGCGCATTTCGAGGAGGCGCACGGCAACGCGGCGCGGGCGGCCGAGATACTCGACCGGATAGAGAAGACTTGCCCGAACCTCGTGCAGATACAGTACAGGTACTCTCTGTCTATTCACCATAATTAAGTGTACGCGCGCAACTTAACTGTTTTGACCCCTCTCCCGCTTCCCCGCATTCGCCGAAGGCGATGAGTAGGGTTAGCATCTTTGTTACAAATGTCTAAATACAGTTTAAATCCCCTGTTCTTATTACTGTTTCTGTGGAGTTCTTGCTTTATTTTTTTACCAAGTTTGTTTTTATATTTCAGTCCATATGTATCAATTTAATAGCAAAACGTCATGAGTAAATTGGTCTAGTAATATGAAGCTTTATCATCAAAACAACCTTTTATTAACATAAAAAAAATATGTCCTAATGACGTCACAGAACGAGGTGCACAGTTGACTCGCGCGAGTTATACTATGAAGTGTGTGTCGATTTGATAGCTGGTGGTTACCACCACCAGCGAGGGACTGGAATTGCCAGCGGCGGTGTTTCCGTCGGACTACAATTTGAGTGTCTTCAAGGCTAGAGTGAATAGGCTCTTAATAAACTAGTGCGCTTTACCATCAACGATTGCGTCACTGCTTCAGCATCAGGCAGGATTGCGGTCAAGCGCTAGATTATAATATACAAAAAAAATATATATATACAATATGTAAAGAAAACCCTGTCCGACCCGTAAGGATAATAAAGGTTAGGTAATCAGTAACAATACTAATGAATTTTGAACTAATCCTTTTTTCCCGGGAATTAATTCCAATTTCCCCGAAATCTGGTAATTTTTAAAAAAGTGACAACACCGATATTATTATAAGCGAATAGCGACGCGACCACGTCACAGGTGCCGCGTGCCCTGCCCCCCGCCGCCGCCCGCGGAAGGGGTTGCATACAGCACATGTATTAAGTTACCTCTTTTTGCGAAATAATATTTATTTTTTTAGGGGTTTTTTTTTTTAAGTTTTGTCTGTCTTTGTGGGCATTATTAGAATCAGTTATCGATACCTAACAATACCTTCACGGATCGGACAGGGTTTTCTTTCCATATTGTATATACGGACAAATCACACAGATTGAGCTAGCCCCAAAGTAAGTTCGAGACTTGTGTTATGGGATACTAACTCCACGATACTATATTTATAATAGATACATATATAGATATACAATCAAAACCCCGGCCAATCAGGAAAAGATCGTTTTCCATCATGACCTGGCCGGGGATCGAACACGGGGCCTCCACGTCGCAGGCAGGCGTGTTGACCGCTGCGCCACGGAGGACTAGTTATACTATGAAGTGTGTGTCGATTTAGTAGCTGGTGGTTTCAAATACACAAATAGCAAATGTAACACAGAAAGTCCTAAACAAAGACATAAAAGACTCTTCATTATGACAACTGGGTGAGTGAGCGTTTTTGCGCAATTATAGCAGGATAGAATACTTAATTATGTATACCATATAAATTACGGACATAAATATAAAAAACAGCAGCATTTTTATAAATCTTTGGCTATGTCACTGGAGCACAAAGCCCAGTTCTCTGTTCTCCCTATCGGTTTTATTTTTTAAATAAACTGTTTATCTGTAAACCGTCGTCGGTTACGGGAATGTTGAAGGTCAAATATCTTATTTCTTTTTTTAAAAAACAGGATATTTTTTATATATATAAAAAAAAAAACGTTGCCCTGTACTAAGAATTTCTCCTGTATTTAGAAACATTTAAATTCACATGCACATACAGCCAGACGCGGAACAAGTACCTGTAGGCCATACAAATATGTATTTGTTCCGTGCGGGAATCGAAACCGCGACATGCAATGCATCAGTCGATTACGCTAACCATGTTGCAACAAGTTTTTGTAAATATACCTACATCACAATATCTGTAATATTCTATGTTACCATTTACACACAGCACCATCATCATCATTATCATCAACCTTTTATCGTCCCACTGCTGGGCACAGGTCTCCTCTCATACAGAGAAGGATTACACACAGCACCATATTTGTTCTATATATTGTGCTGTTTACATAAAAAAAAAAAAACACTAAAATATTCCCTGCAAAAATGCTTGCTCTATGTACGTTATTTAGTTGATTGATATACAGAATGCATAAATAATAGTTATGGCCTTTCCATAGCCAGTGCTCTATACAAACTGTATTATTTTAAAACACATTGTCATCTTTATTATCTCTAGACGAGTGAATCTGGAACGACGCCGGGGTGACTACGACAAGTGTGTTCAGTTGTACGAGGGCTACATAGCATCTGCGAAGAGTAAGGCGGTGGCGTCGGCGCTGGCCATCAAGTACGCGCGTTTCCTGTTCCACGTGCGAGCACAGCCCGAGGCAGCACGCGCCGCGCTCGACGCCGCCGTGCTCCGCGACCCGCTCAACGTGCGACTGCACTCGCAGCGCCTCGACCTTGCCTTGCACACGCCCGGCACCAGCTACGAGGAGCTCGATGGTACGCCTGCGACCACATTACGATATCATACGATTACGGCAGCCATGTGTTTGTCTGCTTCTTCATTCCCACATAATCACTCGTTGATTTTGACTAACGAGGAAACTTAGACAGCGTCACGTTGTTCCGCGGACAGTCTATATGACGCTACCTAAAAACCAAAATCCACCTGCATCTTATAGCGGAACTAAAATATAATTACCTATATGTTTCGCAAATAAAATACTTTGACAAATTTACATAATGTCATTTTTGTATTTCTGTAATATATAAATAAAAAGAAATGCAAAAAAAAAAAAGAATGTAATAAGCTATATACAATGTGTAAAGAAAACCCTGTTCGATCCGTGAAGGTAATGTTAGGTATCGATAACTGATTGTACTAATGCACACAAAGCAAAATAAAAAAACAATTAAAAAATAAATAATATTTCGCAAACAGAGGTACCTTATAACATGCGCGGTGGGCAATACATGCGCGGGCTGTTCGCTCATAATAACACCGTCAAAAATAGTGCTGTCACTTTTTAAAAAATTACCAAATTTTGGGGAAGTTGGAATTAATTCGCGGAAAAAAAAATACAAAATTCATTAGTATTGTTACTATGATGATTATATAAAATTTAATATTTTATTTGGTGATGTGTTTACTTAACCTTTATTGTCCTTATGGGTCGGATGGGGTTTTCTTTACATATTGTATATAGTATATACAACACCTATACTCTGTTTTTTAATCTCGTAGACTAAACTGACATTACGAGTATTGGCAGTTTATTGCAATTCTTAAATAGTGCCGAAACTTAGCGTTCATAAAATCAAGTATCGTTTTTTTACAATAAGTTATCCTGAAATAATGTGTAGGTACTTATTAAAAACGTAATAATACAAAATTAATAATGTAAATTTGACATTTGCATGTGTCAATTTAGTCTACGAGATTAAAAAACAGAGTATAGTAAATACATGGTTTATTGACGAAACTAAACGTTTGTCGTTGTTGGGTTTAAGTTTCTACATAAGATTTAATAGAATCCTGAACTACGTGCTCATCAGTAAAGTTTAGTTTCAGTAAACTTATTTGTGTGTGATAATGATCTGCAGAGCTAGTGTCGTCGTACGGCAAGGAGGAGGGCGCGGAGCCGGAGACGTGCGCGATGCTGGCGTGGCGGCGTCGCGAGCTGGCGGAGGAGCTCGGAGGGGCGGCCGCCGCGCGACAGGCGCATGCCCAAGCACGAGCGCTCGCCAAGCACCTCCGCAAACGCGCGCGCAAGGACAAGCACGACCCGCCGCCACCACCCAAGTAAATACTTTCAACCCTCCACTACTTATTCATTGTAAGGGCTTCCCGTGCCAGACAACTTTTATATCTTTTTAGATGATCATTTTGGTGGCCACTATTACAATAAATATTAAAACCATTGAAAATATTTTTAAGGGCAAAGGCCGCCCTTGCAACAAATGCGATTTAATTGTAATGGTACGGAACTCTTCGTATACATGTCCAAATCGCTCTAGGCCGGTTTTTTATTTGCTCTTTTACCATCCTGTCGTAATTATATTTTTACTAGCTTTCCGCCCGCGGCTTAGTCCGCGTGGAATTCGGTTATATCGCGCTTTTTACATTCCTCATTTTCGGGGATTAATTATCGTATTATTTAGCTTCTAAATTCACGTGTGCATATTCATTTGCAATATATTATATTGTTTTTAACGACAAACAACGCCATCTGTCACCGAACTGGTATGAAGCTAAAAATATTTTTGTTTTCCCTGGGGAATATCAAATTTGTCTGAGACATAAAGTACCCTATTATTTAATCCGGACTGTCTGCAAAATTTAAAAGCAATTCAGTAGTTATGGCGTGAAAGCGGAACAAACTCACTTTCCGATTTATAATATTAGTAAGGATTAGCCAGTAACATTATATATTATCTCAGTAGCGTATGCGTGGATTCCGGCAAGAAGAAGGAGAACACGGCGGCTCCAGCGGGCAATGCGGCATCTCCGTCAGGCTACTACGCCGCGCCGACGCAGGCCACGCAGTCCTACGAGCAACCCTACGCCCAGCCCTACCAGCCTGCCTGGGGCTACCAGCAGCCGCCAGGCCCCTACCAGCACCACCCGCACCCCTGGCCGCAGTACCCCAACTACTACTAACCGCACATATAACTGTATATATAATACCTCGCTCTGTGACGTCATTCGGACAGTACCGTTTGCAAAAAATGAGAATTATATAAAAAAAAATATAAAGTACACTTTTTAATGTTAATAAAAGGTCGTCTTGATGATAAAGCGTCTAATTCTAAGTCGTTTTACTCATGACGTTTTGCAATTAAATTGATACATATGGACTAAAATTTAATGTTGGTGCAACAAACGCGTCGAAAATGTAATAAAAAAAACTTAACAAAGCAAAAACTGCACAGAAACAGTAATAACAACAGGGGATTTAAACTGTATTTAACCAATTGTAACGACGCCCTGCATTCGCCGTAAGCGCTTGGTAGCGTTAGCATCTAACTACCAAACGCTTACGGCGAAAGAAGGGCGTCGGGCGGGGAAGCAGGAAAGGGGTCGCATTCCAGCGAGGTGCACAGTTAACTTGCGCGAGACGTACATCATAACTACAATTATATTACAATTTATTAACAAACGCGAGTCTATTCATTTAGGACTTTAGTTTCTGTACATACGATATCCTTCATGATATCGTCAGTTATAGAATATAAAGTTGACCCGTCCGTTTGCTAAACTTACCAAATGCAAAGATAGTGTTTTGTTTGTCTAATGGCTGATTTTTCAATAGTCTTAATAATTTTTTAATAATTCATATTTTGGGGATGTTATTTTAGTATGTATTCTTATAATACATATTTGTTTAGTTTATATAAATTTATGTACATTTTTTTTTTCGTTTAATCTTTCACATGCTATGTTTATACAATATGTAAGGAAAACCCTGTCCGATCCGTTAAGGTATTGTTAGGTATCGTTAACTGATTCTAATAATGGCTACAAATCCGGGCTTAACTTAAAAAAAATGCCCCTAAAAAATAAATATTATTTCGAAAAAGCGAGGTAACTTAATGCATGTGCGATAGGCAACACGTTAGGCATACATGCGCGGGTGAAGGGGGGCAAGGCAACCGACACGTGGTCACATCGCTATTCGCTCCGTCACAAATGGTGTTGTCACTTTTTTAAAAATTACCATATTTTGGGGAAGTTTGAATTAATTCGCGGAAAAAAGATTATTTCAGAACTTATTGATATTGCCACTATGATGATTATGTAAAAAGAGATGTTTCAGAAATGTATGGAGCCTGGGCCAGCACATTGTACACTTAATGCTAGGTATAATTACGCTATGGTTAATTGTTTTTAATGTTAATTTCCTATATTTTGGCTTAGTTTTTATACAGATTCAATTTAACTCGGCCAAGGAGTGCAACACAACTACTAATAAATATGGTGGTCAGTAATAAGCGCAATAAGATTTAGACAGTGACATTTGATTGACATGTTATGTATCTAAGGCTATCGTATCTATATTATCAACCATATGACTGCGAAAAAAACAAAACAAGAATTCCGAACATACGGCCCATTAAATAAACACAATCAACTCAAATCAACACTCGACACAAACACAACGGGAAAATAGAACTGTCAAAGTCGCCAATCAAACGTCATAACCAATGTCATGGCTACCTAATTATAGGGTTATCTCACTAAAAAACGTTTCGTATAATTAATTATACATACTTGTATTTGTATTCAAATTAATTTAGTAGTATTTTTATGAAAATCTTTTATTTTTTTTCCTTTTTATCTATACAGCGTACATAGTGGTGGCCCAAAATGTAACATCTCCTTTCATATTTTATTTGGTCATGTGTATACCTAACATTTATTATCCTTTTGGGTCGGACGGGGTTTTCTTTATATATTGTATAGCTTTATATAGTCTGTTCGCAAGAATGCTAGTAGAGATTTATTATGAAATAGCATGACCTCTGTACCTGTTTTTCTTGGCTTTTCATACAATGTGTAACAGAAATGGTATAAACATACCAAGCTTTGGATGATATGAAACGATCTTGAAAAAATCCTTCTACACAATTGGAAGTTATGAGCAAGAACACCGCCTGGGGTAAATTACAACGATACACGGCGCATAAAAAAAAATTAAGAAACCTATGAAACCGAAAATTTGGTATCATATCTTGGAGTATTTTATTTTGAGTTAGAACTCCTCCAATATCACCAGATACCATCCAAAACTATGCCCTTAATATGTATGTAACATTTCCGATACACATTGTAAATAAATGGTTAAAAAATAAATGTTTTTATATGAAGGATAATGACACTTGACATATTTTCTAAATAATAACTTTTATGCCGCAATTTTAATTCACAGATAAAAGTTATCTGACTAATGCAAAATCAGCCTCAAATGAAAGGAATATCGCGATTTACAAGAAACGTTTATTTGGCATAAACAAAA
This sequence comes from Sesamia nonagrioides, assembly GCA_017933935.1. NCBI lineage: Eukaryota > Metazoa > Arthropoda > Insecta > Lepidoptera > Noctuidae > Sesamia > Sesamia nonagrioides. Next base: position 215,123 of record JADWQK010002186.1, read on the forward strand.
TAACAAACATACATTACATATATTTTAAGGAAATAAATCTTATCTTCACAATCTAACATCTTATTATTTCGACGATTCATCAGTCTTAAATAATATTTTACATTTCATTACAATCAATATCCTAATGTGTATTACAATAATGAATGACTTCGTGTCATGCTGTCTAGCGGGGTGACATGGCTTTATATGAACTTCAGTCTAATGGCGTAATTATGTAAAATGTACGCCAAATTACAAAGTTTCGCAGAAAAGGTAATAAAAAAGGTAATCGTGTCACCCCACGCCAGGAAGTAGGTATTCTTTCTAGCCGGTGCTATAAGTTTCCTCTTTATTATGTAGGTACACCATATAGATAACAGAACATAAATATAAAGATTATACAAAGGGTGACACAATGGGCGGTCTTATCGCTAAGAGCGATCTTTTACAGATAACCTTTCCACTTTTAAGACTGTTATGTATGGGCGCAAGAAAAATGTATATCTTCTTCTTTTAAAAAATGTATGTACTTTGGGTATCTTACAATTTTATCCAAAGGGATTGGTAGTCACGGTTAGTAGTGTAGCAACTGTAATGCTGTTAAAGTGTGATAAGGGCTGCACTTACGTTTGTCTGCATAAGTGGCGAAACAAAGCACATTGACTGGCGTCGAACGAAACAGAAAAAAAAACGTACCGTCCCTTTTGCATACAGGCTACGTAATTACGTAAGATTTTGGTTGGTATCTAGCGCCCGCTACAAAGAATACTTCCTGGCGGTTATGATAATTGTTTTCTGTAAAGTCTTTATATTTTTATTTTAGATATTAAACTGAAGTTCGTTTAGTCATGTCACCACTAGAAAGTATGATATATAACCTCGCTATTTACAATCTCAATTTACAAGTTCACTATGTCCATGGAAATTCACATGCATTTTATAAATAAATATGCAGGCTACACATTTACTTATCACAATCGCAGCGTTAATCCCAGTTGCATCCAAAACTTTTTCAGCTTTGGAGTCCAGTCTAACTGCCGATTTTGGCTAAACTTACGATACGATATTTTTCGAGCAGCGACTCGTATGACCTCCACAACCCGACGGTGATATCGAAGCATTGCAGTCAGACCAATTGTTGGACTTTTGAGGGCTCCAACAAACCGTAACGACTGCCATTAGATGTTCGTATGGCAACCGGGACCAACGGCTTAACGTGCTTTCCGAGTAACGACCAGCCATACATTTACTATTATACCACAAATAACATTTTTTATTGAACATAAACCAATATGGGCAATTCTGAGATATCGGAAGCCAGGTGCACAGTTTCAATTAGCCGTTTTCTATAGAGAAGAGCCAGCATATGAAATGTATTGACTTACATTTCATATAATATATAATTTATATAGATATAAAATTGAATTAAATTTGGTATAAAATACGTTTCATGCAATAAACAGATGGGTCGTTCCTAATCGGATCTTGAGACTATAGGTATCGAGCGACTTGTGGGTGTTTGTGTGTGTCGTTCGTGCGGTATTCCGAGTCATTCAGAACTAATCGCGAATATGGCGGTTTATGGTTTTTGTACGTAAAAGCTGGACGCACGAAGTAGTTCCCATTGCGTCACCTAGATTTATCTCTATACACGCCTCGACTAGTGTGTAATCTAGTGCTTGACCGCAATCCCGCCTGATGGTAAGCAGTGATGCAATGGTCGATGGTAAAGCGCTCTAGTTTATTAAGAGCCTATTCACTCTAGCCGTTCTTGACACCAGCCAGTTTCATAAAAACGAATACATGTTTTGCAATTAGATCTTTATTAACGCATTTATTTATTCGCGTTAAAGATCGCTCTTAGCGATAAGACCGCCCATTGTGTCACCCTTTGTAAAATATTTTTATTTATGTTCTGTAATCTATATGGTGTACATAATAAAGAGTATTCTTCTTCTTCTTCTCACGTCGACCGTAATGTAGCAAGTAATGTGTTGGTATATCGCAGCCAACAGGGTAAATTCACTGTTTAGTCAACCGCCTGGCTTTTTAAAAATCATAAGCTATTTATTTAAATTTGGCTAGGCTAGTTCTAACCTAAACTATATATTTATAACAATACTAGCTGCGCCCCACGGTTTCACCCGCATAAATAGTATTGACATAAAAAGTAGCTATGGATCGGAAACGTGGACAATCAAGAAAGCCAATCGAGACTGCATTGACGCTTTCTAGATGTGGTGCTGGAGGAAGATGCTTCAGATTCCTTGGACAGCATTCCGCACAAATGCATCAATCCTTCGAGAGCTGGGTGTCACAATAAGACTCCTCTATCTGCCTTCGAAGAATTTTGGCTATATTGCCAGAATGGATGGAGAAAACCTCGAACATCTGATGGTTACTGGGAAGGTGGATGGACGACGTTCCAGAGGTCGCAGTCCAATGAGGTGGACTGACCAAATTCGTTCCTCTCTGGACACCGGCCTGCACGATGCTATACTCGCGGCCAGGGATGGCGAATGGCGAACTATTGTGAAGAAGAGGATAATTCCACAGGGACATCACGACCCTCAGTAATGAGGAGCACGACTTGAGTAGGAGGAGGAAAAAGTAGATAAAAACCTATTCTCATGCCTAGCGAATGTATACAATATGTAAAGAAAACCCTGTCCGATCCGTGAAGGTATTGTTAGGTATCGTTAACTGATTCTAATAATGCCTACAAAGCCGGGCTAAACTTAAAAAAAATCCCCAAAAAAAGAAAATATTATTTCGAAAAAGCGAGGTAACTTAATGCATGTGCGGTAGGCAACCCGATAGCCCCGCCCCCCTTCACCCGCGCATGTATGCGCGGGTGAAGGAGGTCGGGGCCATGCGGCACGTGGTCGCATCGCTATTCGCTCCGTCACAAATGGTGTTGTCAGTTTTTTAAAAATTACCAAATTTCGGGGAAATTGGAATTAATACTCGGGAAAAAAAGATTATTTCAAAATTCATTATTATTGTTACTGTGATGATTATGTAAAATTTTATATTATATTTGGTCAAGTGTTTACCTAACCTTTATTATCCTTATGGGTCGGACAGGGTTTTCTTTACATATTGTATACGAAATTTCATGAGAATCGGTCAATAGTATGGGAACGAAAACTGTAACACGAGAATTTTATATATAAGATATTTTAATACATTCAGGTCGTTAATTAAACGAGCGCCGTATTGTTATGCTAGGCAGCTGTGAACTAAACGGCCGCCCTATTGTAAATCTAGGCGGTGAACTAAACGGCTAAAATATAAATCATATCATAACCTTTTTAATCATTCAAATAGAGTAAGTAGTACTCATTTTAGTACGAATCATTAAAAAAATTCAAAACAAATTGATTTCATTCTTCAATTACATGCACGAGAAATTCATCCAGTATTTCTATGTAATTAATATAAATGCCATTTAAAACTCATCATAATTTTTTATTGACTTTCCGTCATTTAATATTAAATAAATCCATATACTGAATTGATAAAACTTCTTATTCTATTGCTAAAAAGTATGTTCACTAAAGTTTACGTTTTACGGTTTATTCTAAAACGAACAAACTCTGCTTTCTTCTTACTGCCCTGTTGGGCAGTTTTTGAACAATTTTGATCAGGCGCATGCGGCCTTTGCCGCTTTCACAGCTGAAAAAAAAAACAAAAATTTAACTTAGCATGCCTGCTAAATGCTTTCGATAATTAAGTTTAGTGAGAAGAAGAAAAACTGTAGCCTACGTTATTCGATTGATCGCACCGCTTGCCGCGCGCTATCCGCGTTTCACACCGCTCTTTCGGTGTGATCCTATCCGTTGTTTCAAAGCCCGCAATCACATAGTTTTACTGTGTGAATTTATCGCTGAACGATATAATCATTCGATTATAAGTTGTACCCAACCGCTTAACTGGAGACGTGTCTTTGTGGCTTGAAGAAAAGAAACCGAAGCTGTTAGCGGGAACTCGATAACCACGTGTGTTGTGTTGAGCCTGTGCCGAACTGCGAGGGTGAAGAACCGTCGAAGACAGAGTGGACTGATCGAACTCCTACGAGACGACGGAACAGCCCGTGAAGAGAGGTAAGGTGCATGATATTCCTTAACCCATTCCTTGGTTAAGAGTTTACAGCGCGACAGTGACGCCATTTTTTTTCTTTTACAAATTACAGTCCAGATCGAAGGAAGGTATATTAAACCCCGCGAAGCCACTTGGCCCCTCCATTGTGGTCTCCTTTCCTGCGGTGTCGACGACCCGCGACGTGTTTATACATACAACTCTCAACCGTATTGCCGAGCTTTTATAGCAATGTCTGCCCGCAAATATAAACGCGAAAAGTATGTAGCTAAGTTTGACTGACCTTCTCTCTCTTTCCGGCGTAACTTCTTTCGTCGTCGGTCGATAGCCGCGAGCTCCGCCTTCACCGAGTGGTATGCTTTGCGCAGATCGGCGAGTCGTGACGTCAGCACGTTGATGCGGGTCTGGCAGTCCCACGAAGGATCTGTTTTGATAATAAAAGTGATAAAGAACTAGGTACGGTCAATTTGGGTAACTTTGATTGGTTCGGGTAACATTGACAAAGGGACCGTGAACTAGTTTAGATTTATTTTTCGTATGATACCAACACAATTTACAAATGCTTCTTGTAGCTTTTTATTTTTAAACTAGCTTAAACTTTTTTATTATTATTATAGCTTCTTTTCTACTTTGTTATGTAAAAAAAATGTCTCAAACGTGTTTCTAAATGTTTTTATATGCTCATTTAAAATTTGTATAACAATGCCAAACGCTTTACACTGATTTTATTGATTATTTTATAAAATATATAAGACAAAACTGAAAATTAATCATTTAGTCAGTTACTCCCATTTATAAGAAGAACATAAATCAATGTTACCCAAATTAATTCAAAATATAATTATTATTTTTTATCAATATGTGTCAAAGTTACCCATGTAATGAAATGAAATCGTTTATTAAGCAAGTAGGATCACTGATCACTTTTACACGTCATGTTTATTTTTTATTTTATTTTTTTAACTAGATGAAGCCGGCATTTCCTAACTGACTACCTCTGAGAAGAAAATACAGTCATTACATGGGTAACTTTCACAGACTAGAAAATCAGGTTTTTTTTTATGGACCAGGTGATTTTTTAGATAATTTCATTAATCTTTACGGATGAAAAGTATTATGAGAGCACTAACGAAATAAAATTCATTCGGGTGATATTTAATTGGTGAGAGTTGATATTTAATTCTAAAATATTGTCCTGTTGAGTGTCCTATGTACAACCGTTGAGTGTCTTTTAGTGTCTTATGCACACACGTTGGTGTCAACCACATTTATCTGTCAAAGTTACCCAGATTGACGGTAATCTTAGAAGTTTTGTTTTTCAACCACGAGGTCTATAAAAATGGTGGCCTGGTGTCTCGATTCCGAGTAAAGGGTAGCTAAATTTTCCAAACATGGAATAGAGTTGTTACCCAGTTCGACGTAGAAGTTGTACTTGAGCGGCGGATGGTGATGCGGCGCGTCGTCTGTGTCGCGGCGCGTGCGGCGAGTGCGGCGCGCACCCGCTGAGCTCTCCGACGCTTTGCGCGACCGTCCTCCGCCTAGATATCACACCAATAGGGTATTTGACTAAAAAGACTAATTAGTCCGTCAGACAGATTTCCAAAAAACACTAGACACGTATTTTTTTTTTTCATATAAAACAAAAAACTGCCAAATATAAAAGGCACCAAAGATCAGGAGTGGTGGCTGGTTACGTCACTGGTCGCTAAAAAGTGTACCGTCCAGTGACGTCACACGAGTTTTCAACGCGCGGTATCGTCTTCATTTTTTGTTTATATGAAACAAGAAAAAATACCTGTCTAGTATTTTTTGGAAATCTGTCTGACCATAGAATAAAGAGGGGAAGTAGGTTATCTGCGACCCAATCCGCGATTTAATTGCCTACTGTCTTAGGGTTGACGACTGTCCGCGCTTCGTCGGTTACGGTTGTCGCCCAAACCGCTAACAAATATTTATAGACTAAGAGCTTATGTTTAAATTATTTGCTTAGTATTTAGTTTACATATACTAATCAGTTTTTTTTTTGTAATTTTTATTTTTAGTTTTGTACACATAAAGAACCATATTTATTTTTATTTTTAATTAATACAAATATAAATAATACAAACATAACATCTATTGAATCACACATTTAATACAAAATTACAAATTAGCTACAGAAAAATACCTACTTTCTTCGGTTTCGACTATTACGAAACGCGTTGTTATTAAACTTTAATGTGTAATATATCCGTATCCTTGTAAATAACTTTTAGAAATATAATTTGAAAAATATAAGTCTTTTATTTGTTCATAAATAGACATACCAACTTTGCAGTTTATGTGATCATTTTTTAAAAGCTAATGTGCCGAAAAGCCGTGACGCGCGAACCTCGTTCCGTGCTAGCCGCGACTAGCGCAGTCATAGGCACTCTAATATTGTGTTTAGGTGTGCGTGCGGCGACGCATAGATACTATGGCGCACACATACAAGCCGCGCGCGGTCCGTTTGTATGAAGATAACGTACTTCCCTCTCTTTATTCTATGGTCTGACGGACTAATTAGTTTTTTTTAGTCAAATACCCTATTACTCGAGTTTATCCCTGCTTCGCACAGTTTTTAAGGCAACATGATTTCTTGTTTTGTATAAGCTTAATAGGCTGCGCCCCGCGGTTTCATCAGCATGTCTTGATCCCGTGAGACAACAGAGATAAAACCTATGTTCTGCCGTTGGGCCGTTCAAATATTATGTAAGCAGATTTATTAAAATTATTTACCCCCCGCCTCTTGTCAGCAAAAGTAAGGAAAGCCCCTCCCCCTATGCTTACATAAATCTTTGTTTATTTATACCTAGCGGCCGCCAGAGACTTCGTTCGCGTGGTTTAGTTATGCTCCGCTCCTATTGGTCGCAGCGTGATGTTATATAGCCGAAAGCCTTCCTGGATTAATGAACTATCCAACGCAAAAATATATTTTCAAATCGGACTAGTAGTTCCTGAGATTAGCGCGTTCAAACAAACAAACAAACAAGCAAACTCTTCAGCTTTATATATTAGTATAGATAAATAATATGACATCTTTTATAATTTTAAAAATAAGAAAGTAGATTTAGGATGGATATTAGATTTTACTGATAAAGTATTGAACATAGAGTAAAGGAATAGTTTGCCAGCGGCGGTGTTTCCGTCGGACTACAATTTGAGTGTCTTCAAGGCTAGAGTGAATAGGCTCTTAATAAACTAGTGCGCTTTACCATCAACGACTGCGTCACTGCTTACCATCAGGCAGGATTGCGGTCAAGCGCTAGTTTATAATATAATAAAAAAAAAGGACAAAAATATTATAATCTTATGAACAAAACATTATCAAGCATAGATAATGTGAGGGTTGCCATTCGAAAAAAAAGTAAATAACTAACTACCGATGACGTAACCATCATCTAGACTCCCCTACCCCCATGTCATCCTAAATAAGCAAAACAAAGACCCCTCCGCCCCCCAATAGTGCTTACGTAATACTTGAACGACCCCCACGTCATGGTTTAATCATGGACCAAATATCATTCAAATACAAGCAGTCGTTTTAGTGTGAATGCGTAACAAAGAAACATATTAAAAACCAAATCTTTAAATGTTGAAAGTTGCATTAAAATAGTTGCAGAGTTTAGAAGAAAAACGCGTCGCACAAACAGACATGAAAAGCGACCCTATTTTTTATATTATAAATTTTCCGGTATTAAGACTGATCTTTAATGTTGCCATCTTAGAGGCAAAGGTAACACTGTACAGACTAGGTGTGACACTGGAGCCTAGATCTTTCAAATTGGAACAGCAACGCTGATTGGTGCCACAGGCATGGTGTATTGTGTGATTGAGTGTTAATACCGATACCAATCCGAAAAAAGGACGGTTCGACTCTTTTTCGCTCTGGAATCATAAAGCCATTAAAACACTATAATCCAGTACCTGTAGATGTATACCTGCTTGAATTAAAGTGTGATTTATGTTATAATAAAGTTTAAAATAACTGACCGTGTGGTTTTTCGACGTCGAGTCCGGCCGCATCGTTGACTCGCCCTTCGTCTTCGTCCTCCTTGCGTTCCGAAGGGCTGTCCCGTTCCGACATGCGGCGTTCCCTATTGGATTCATATATAAGACGTATCTTTACTATGTTAATTTTGTAAAAAAAACCCTTAAAATGTTGACATTAAAACTCGGGCATTAATTCGACACGAGTTAATTTATTTTTACATGTCATGTCAATTTATTGTACATATATGTACGTACATGTTCGTAGATTACGCACATGTACGAAAGTATGTAATTTTTACACCAAAATAAAGTTGTCGTGAAGTAAATTGACACGTGTCGAGTTAGTGATAGCGACAGTAAGGCTCGCCGCTCGCGTTGTGGATTTCCACCCATTCCCTCTCGCAGAGAGGAAACTTTGAGTTCCCACCACCGGAGTTACATCCAGCGTTTCCCTGTGATTTTGGTCAGATCATCCGACCACCTATCGTACCGGCAAGCGCAGCGTCGGACGCCCACCGACCAGGTGGTCGGATGATTCCTTCATTATTCCTATCCATTGATGCATCAAATTCAATACTTTCAAGTCAAAAATTGGTATCAACATGTAAACAAATGAGTCAGAAAATGTAATGTGATGCCAATTTGTAGTCTCACTAAAGGTGCTTATAGACGGGCAACATTTGGCTGCAACACAGTGGCCAGTAAAAATACCAGCAATACCATCTGGACTGTGCGATATTACAATAATATTCCGTCCATTGCGTGGCATGGCTAGCTATGGCCAATGCTTTTTCAATCGTTCATAGATCGAAAGTAATTCGAAATTGCCTAGCTGGTTTTATCGTTGTTTCAGTCACTCTCTACTGTTGTGCCAAAATGCGTCTTTTTCTACCGCGACATGAATTTTGGCGATTAGTTGTTCTATTATAAAGGGGTGTGTGTGATAGCTGAGCCACAGTTTCTTTACTACACCTGATCGGAACAGTAGTCAATATTCTCTGAAAATGAAAAGAGAACGTTAGTCTTTTCCTTGACCTGAATAAGCGGGAGGAAAAAAATGTATTAAAATCCATTTCTAACGTGTTTTAGCGGGAGAGAAAGTTGTATGAATTTTAATTTCTCATGTGTTATCTTATCTATAGCGTGCGCCCGTTCAAGGAGTTTTTATATAATTTAAATATAGAATCTCCGTGCCACTGACATCCATTTGTGAAGAATAAAAAAAAAAAAAACAAAAGTGCGAAATATCGGTCAAATTCTAAGCTAAATTGTGTCTTAAATGGTGTCTTACGTTAAATTTTTATTTCATACTAACTTTCTGCCCGCGTGGAATTCGGCTATATCGCGCTTTTTAGATTTCCCTCGGGAATACCAAAATTTTCTATGTCCTTTCTCAGGGTCTAAAGATTGTCTGTGCCAAATTTCATCAAAATCGGTTGAGAGGTTTAAGCAAAAAAGCGTGACAGACAGACAGTTACTTTCGCATTTATAATATTAGTATGGATTATTAAATACTTTCTACAAGTCTTTAAATGTTTCTAACAGATGTAGTATAAAGCACTATGTAGCACTCGGGTGAAAGTCCGATTCCTACCTCGGGAGTATTGTGGCCCTAAGCTGCGCTACAAATTGCTCCTATGCTAGTAATCGGTCCTTTTCCTCTCTCGGTGAACAATGTACTATTTTTTAATGTTATAAACTAGTGCTTGACTGGCATCCCACTTGATGGTAAGCAGTGAATTGTTGATGGTAAAGCGTAGTAGTTGACGATAGTTGACAATATCACCACATTGCTGTGAAAGTATAGCCCGTTTAGAAGCACTTTTAGAAATTATGTGGAATATAGAATGTTAATACTCCGCCCACATATGAAAAGCGACATCTGGCATCAATGCAAATAGAAGACTGGAAGACATAATAAGACCAAGCAGCATAAAGTAGATAACAAGTTTCCGAGATATTGCGTTGTTTAGATCGAGTAGGTTTCATTCACGTGCCACGTAAATTCAAGGTTAGTCTCCCTTCTGATACGCGAAAACAAAACAACTAGTAACCTGTGCGGAGGTGAGAGTTCGAGGCTGCTGTCGGGCGTGGTGGGCGGCGTGTGGTCGGGCAGGGCGCGCCCGCGGGCCCAGCGCGCGCCCTCCGCGACCGCCGCAAGAGCGCCCGAGCGACGCTCCTCTGCAACCAAGTAACAAAATTAAATGAAATCGTTTATTATGCAAGTAGGATCACTGATCACTTTTACACATCATATTTTTTAAACTAGCTGGGGCCGCCAGTTCCTGACTACCTCTGGGGCCCTAGCCAAGTACATCGCTTCACAACGAAACGAAATCGAATACCAAACCAACCAATAACGAAAACGATTGACCACGTGACGCGATAAATCACGTGGTCAATCGCTCCCGGCATTGGTTAGTTTGGTATACGATTTTATGATGTTACATTGAGAAGAAAAGCCGAAACAAACTCAGGGATCATCGTCTTTTTTCAAGTCCAGACATTAAAAACTTTTTTACAAAAAAACAACCGACTTCTAAAAACCACTACAAAGTGAAAAATAACTAATTTCGGAAGTCGGTGTCTTTGGTTTTTGTATAGGTATTAGTTTTTGACACCGACTTCCGAAATTAGTTATTTTTCACTTTGTAGTGGTTTTTAGAAGTCGGTTGTTTTTTTGTAAAAAAGTTTTTATTTTACACTTTTTAGTTGTGAAAAGTAGGTACTATGTATTCAGTTACATCCGGTCAGACTGGAAGCTGACGCAAATATAGTTGGGAAATGACGTAATTTTGTTTACTTTAATTTTTACCCGTAATTTTGAATAATTCTCTCGACTGCTTATGGCCTTAATCATCAGATTTAGGTACTGCAGACCATTATTTTTACCCAATGGGTGCAAAGTTCTCATCAATATAAATGAATTAAAACCAAACACAAAGTAGCTACTGCAAACCGTTGAGGAGTACCCGGAACTGGCCATTGTCTTCATCATCAGAGCTCTTATGACAGTCACAACCCATCTAGGTGTAAAGTTCTTATCAATACAAATTAATCAAGCCCAAACACAAGGTAGCTGCTGTTAATTGTTGAGGAGTTCCTTCGACTGTCTTCCGGCTCCATCATCAGATCTACTCCAGACCTTTATCAAATTGTAGTGCTTTAAATATTTAATGAAAATACTAAGAAATGCACTAATCGCCCCTACGATTTTTGAAAGTTCCCCTTGATTTCTCTGGTCTTCCATCATCAGACCCTGATGTCCTTATCATGGGGCCACCTTGGGAATGTCTTCTTTCTAACAAAAAAAGAATTATCAAAATCGGTTCATAAACGACGAAGTTACGCGCGAACAAACATAAAAAAAAGCATATATACGGTCGAATTGAGTAACCTCCTCCTTTTTGAAGTCGGTTAAAAATGAAAATGTTTACAATAACAATATGTGTTTGCTTTGTACCTAACAACCAATTTACGTAATTAAAAAAAAAAAAACAGTAATCAAAATATGATAATTGTAGCATAATTACAACACACATTTAATAATAAGCAACATATACAAAGTGGTGATGACAATAAATTGAACATCGTGTACCTCAACACATTCTCAGACTACCCATAAAAAACCGTAAAAATATATTCATTAGTTTAGTCACAGGAAATTATTTTTCGTTTTTCATATTTTCTGCATGATGTACATGTTGATAAGAAGCGCTTATAGGTTGATGACCGCCGCATCCAGCGGTACTAAACTTTAATAATAATGGCGCCAAAAAAAGCAAGTCGATACACGACCGTGCTGTTGCCGATCGGAGGTCAGGGAACCAATATTTTAAACTTTTAAAGGATGTTCTATTCCGTTTACAATTTTATAAGATTTTGTTTAATTGAATTTTTATTTTTGATGCTAGATTTTTTTCTATGGTTTTGGATTATTCCTATGAACCAGCATTTCTTTTATTGTCGTATTATCAGCACCAATCTGTAGACGGCACGGTTGGCGCAGTGGTTAAGTCATTGACTGCTACGCTGCGTTTCGCGGATTAGATTCCCGCACAGAATAAATATTTGTATGATCTACAAGTAGTTGTTGCGGGTCTGGCTGTTTGTGTATGTGAGTTTATATGTTTGTAAGCGCACATAATATATGTATGATACAGGAGTAATTCCTAGTGTAGGCAAAGTGTGCGACACATTCACCAAAATGTAAAGAAATGTATTTATAGAAAAAATACTTTCATTTGTCATCATATTTTCTCGGTGGTAGGCCACAACATCAGCCGCCGGCGTAAGTTACCACCCACCAGACAAAGTCATGCCGCCAAGCGATTCATCGTGTTCCGGCCGGCATGATGTCTGGTGAAGCCGTACGGAGGACGGGTCTGAGCAGTTGTGTTGCGATGTACGTGCCAGGTACGATGCGCGAAATGTTGTTGTGCCGGAGGTTTGGTTGTGGGGGGCCTCCAGATCAATATCCCTCTGGCGCAGCATCGTTGGTCGTGTTGTTGGGTTTAACATTGCATCACCGCGCTCAACTGCCGTCTTCCTTCCTATTTACTCAGTTCTTTTGAGTGAGTAGGCTTAATAAACTGGCGCGCTTTACCATCAACGATTGCATCACTGCTTACCATCACGCGGAATTGCAGTCAAGCGCTAGTTTGTAATTTATATAAAAAAAAAAAGAAAAAAAAAAGTATTTTTTGTTAAAATTAGCTATGCCGTGGTTCCTTGCGGGCCTAACAATATTGGGGTCGGCTTCTAGTCTAACCGGAAGCAGCTAAATACCAGTATTTTACGCTGTATTTTACTGGTTATCTGACCTTTACAACCCAGTATTAATGTGATACCCCTTTGTATGTAGGACTGGTTTTCAGACGTCCATTGATGAAAGACAGCCAACGGGTTAATGTGCTTTCCGAGACAAGTCTTAGTATGAAAATAACTTTCATTCCTACACAATAATATTTAGTTTATGCTACAACTTCATAATTTTTTATATATTTTTCAATAGTGCTAGTCACTCTGAAATCAACCTAATTGCCATAGAAACAAAGTTAAAATTTGTTTACCTTGAAATAGGATAGGGATGTATAACACTTTTAAATGCACATTATATGTATGTCTGAACAAGTTTACCTTTGGTATGCTGGTGCGGCGGCGCGGACGCAAAGGGCATGTGCAGTCGCTGTCGCGGCGGCGCCGGTTCCGCGTCCGGCGCCGGCGAGCCGGGGATCGTCTCCTCACACAGTAATAGTGAGATGTTGCCATCCTCGTCGCGACCCTCTCGCACTTCCCGGATCTCCCGTCCCTCTCGCATTTCGCGCATTTCCCGTCCCTCTCGCACCTCACGCATCTCGCGTCCCTCTCGAATCTCCCTTCCCTCACGCGCGTCCCGTGCGTCCCGGATTGGCAATGATTCGCGGGGCCCGCCCGCTACTACAACGCTCGCACCTGTAAGCAGGTTAACTAATAATGCCAATGCCAAATTGATTTTTTCTTCTTCTTCAGCCTATAGAGGTCTACTGCCGGACAAAGGTCTCCAACAAGGCCAAATTGATTTAGCAGCATGTTAATTCAAGTACAGTTTTTATTAGAACTAAAGAGTAGGGTAGGTATATCAACAATTATATGTTCTTATCAAAATAAGTAATTTCATTGTCTCAAGTATTTAAAACAAGACTTTTCCTGCATATAATTTGAACATTTATTATACTACATAGATATGGAACCACGATCGTGTAGTCGGATCGTGTACCACGGTCGTGTGTATTGAGAGAAATTATATTTTTATTAGATGGGTAAAAATGTTTACGGCCTAACGAAGTGGGCACAGCATGACAGCTGATTGATCTGTGTTCCCCTTTATGTTAATCTACGCAATATCGGTTTGTGAGGACTATTTAGGTGTTAATATAAGCAATGTAGTACTTACTGTGTTTCCGCTCGTTCTTGCAAGCGTCCTCTAACATGAGGAGCGACTCTCCCGCACTCCACTCTCCGGGCGACTTGCCCGCGTGCAGTGCGCGCGCCCCCACTGTCATGCCGCTCACCGCACCCACGCCCGCGCCGAGCGACCCGAGCGAGCCTAGCGACGCGAGCGATCCGAGCGACGCGAGCGACCCGTGCTGCCCGTGTGTTGTGTGCGCAGGCGACGAACGCTCGCCGCTGCCCCACTCGTCCACCACTAGCTTGTCGATTATTAACCTAAGATACAAAAATGCTCAGACATGGCAAAATTCGCTCTTAAATAAAATAATAATACCTTGCGTCAGACTGCTCACTGGTTCTTTTTAACTTTTTTATTTTACTGATTATTAGCGGAAAGTTGAAAGGTTTCTTTAAAGTTATTAAGTTGGCTTTTCATTTATAATTTTTTAACAATGTCATAAGAAGCTGTAAATCTCCTGAATAGAATAAAATATAAATACTTTGGAATATGTACGTAAGTGCCTATACCTTCTATCGGAGTCGTCAGAATCGCTGGAGTCGGTGCGCTCGTCACTAGGGAAGGGCAGCGACACGGCAGCGGCGGCGGCAGCGGCCGACTGGTTGATCTGACTCGACAGCTTCTGTATGGTGTCGCTCAGCACCTTGTTGTTCTTGCCGGGCACGCTCAGCGGCAGCTCGGCCACGCTCTTGCGCCGCTCCAGGATGTTCAACGGGCTCTGGAGTCGAGGTGCTACCTCCTCAGGCTTCACCTTCTTAACTTCCAGTAAATCACGCTTCACGTCAACCAAGTTTGAAGGCTCTCCAAATATAGTCTCCGTACAAACCGGCGGTGTCGCCCTCTTTATGACCTCTGTCTTTACTAAAGGTTTTATCGACTCTGGTTTTACGGTCCTCGGCTCGGGAGATTTCGGGGACAATTTAGTTTCGGGTTTGATCGGTTTAATGGTGTCGGTCTTAGGCGTGATCGGGCGGTCATCCATGGGCGGGGGAGACATAGACAGTCTCTTGGCGCTGCTGATAGCTTTAAGCAGTTTCTCCGCTATCTTCGGTCCCTCAGATTGCAGGAGGAACCCTGGAGGTGGCTCCGGCAGTACGTCGATCCTGGCGGGACTATCCGGCTCAGATTTATCTTCCTCGGTGTCAATCAAGGGACTGGAAGGAGGCTGCAGCTTCAATAATGCAAGCTCAACTGGCACAGGGTCTAATTTCTTTTCAATTTTAAGCTTGAGTGTATTTTCTTTGTGTTCTATGATAGGTATAGCGACAGAGACAGGTTTCGAAGGCTCTTCTTTCTTTGGGTTGTCTATGTTCTCTACTTTATGATCTGATGATGTTGCCGCAGTAACAGTAATACTAGGCGTAACGATCGTGCTCGCAGTAGTTTGTATGTTGGTTTTAGCGGGAGGTGTTTCTGGTTTCTTTTGTAGTGGAGGTGTTTTAGGCGGTTCGGGGACTTCGTCTTCAGGTTGTTCTTGCACTTCTACTACCACTTCTTTATCGGGTACTTCAGGGTCTGGTTCTTTTGGTTCGTCTTTTACAGGTGTGTCTGGGGTTTTAGGTTCTTCTACGACGGGTAATACTGGAGCTGGTTCTATTGCTTCCTCTTTTATTATTATATCTTCTGGTTCATCGTCCGAAGACTGCTCATCGTCTGCTGGACTGTCTGGGGAATCATCGATAAGTTCTCTCAACTTTGATACTTTGCTCTTCTTAGAGTATGTTTCTTGGTTTTTCGCCGGAGTGAAACCTTCGAAAGTGGGTCCAGAACTGCCATCGCCTGGGAATGAATCGTCGTCGAGTGAGAACAAACCATCCTTGGAATCATCTTCGGGACTCTGGCGGCTCGCGTCTCGACTGGCACCGAAGTCTCTAAACGGTGACAAGGAAGGAGATCTGAGGGAGGATGGCCGCGGTCGCATTGGGTCTTCTGAGATTTCTTCACTCAACGACTTGGACAAAGTAGACGTATATTTACTTGGTGAAATGTCATCGAAAATACGATGAGTACGCTTTTTCTTTTCATCATGCAGTTCTAGTTCGAAGGGTTCTGGTTCTTTGAACTCGTAGACGTCTTCTGGTTGTTTGTCTTCCTGCATAGGTTCGGTCGGCGGCACGGCTGGGCCGCCAGGCGGCGGAGAGTCATCTTCCTGCTTGATGTCGTCGGGCTCCTGCTTGACAGTATGCAGCCCCTTGAGCTCGGAGCGGATCTCATTGAGGTCGTAATCGCGGCCTTGGTGGCCGGCATTGGGTCGCGTCTTCTTAGATGGCGACACGGACGTGGGAGTGGACACAGTCCGCATCGGCCTCTTGCGAGGCTTGCTCGAACTGCTGCTGTCACTTGACTTCACATCTTTAGACCTTGAAGGAGCTGTAGACAAGAAACTTGTTATTCTATAAACGGCTTCATAAAAATGAACATATATCATATCAATTAGCAGTAGGGTACTTTACTTTTTGAGCTCGTTTTATCATCTGACTTCTTAGGCGGTCTTTTGACATCGTCGTCGTCACTTTCCGAGTCGCTGTCTGAATCTGATCGTGCGGAAGATTCTGTAGCAATTACTGATAATATCAGTTCAAAATGTTAGTGGTAATAGAATAAACACATTTGGGATTGAATACACATATTCAGCTCTGTGTATACAAAATCTATGGAATTTATCCATAGTAAATAACGATCTTGTATGGAGAAGTGTGGAACTGAGCTGAGTAAATTCTGAAAAAAAAAATCGTAACAAAACTGAATCACTTACTTCTAAATCACAGAAGTACCTTCATTTAGTTAAGTAATAATAAGCCTTCGTTGTAAAAACAAATGTATTATAATGATTGAAAGGTACAAAATATACAAAAAGCGATAAGGCCGCCCCTTGCTGCTTTTTTGCTCCTTGGAATTGTATGATTTGCCTGGATTTTGTGCAAATAATGATTGATGAGTGTTTGTGTCAACAATTTCTAAAATTATGAATACCTTCGATTCTTTTGCTCCTGACTCGTCTGCTCATACCAGATCCCTGAAAGAGATAATTAATAAAAATACAATTAATTAAAATTAAAAGTAATTTACTCAAATTAGGCTGAGTATCAGCATTTTTTGAACGTCAATATTACATAAGCCAGTCCCCCAAAACGCCCACCCCTTCGCCACTTCCCAGCGCTATCGCTGGAAAAAAGAAGTGGCGGATCAGACTCCCTAGCTGTTCAGCTGTCTCTTCAGTTAAAAAAGACATGTATTTATACGATACTATAGATGTAAAGTACTTAGACTGGTAAAGCGGACCCCAGAATCAAAAGTTGAAAAAGCTTTCAATGCGAATGTGATTAACACTGAGATGATGATCAAGATTTACCATATGTAAGCTATACATCATTATACTTGCAATATATAATTAAAAATAGCACTGAATTATATTTGTATACAGTGGAATCTTAATGTGCATTCACAAGCAACACAAGTTAACGGCAGTCGCTGACGCGTCAACGACTGCCGCCTACTTGCTTGACGGCATAGTTTTCTAGTCTAGTACAGACGACAGCACATCAGGCTACTACAATCCGTCAAATTTCTTTAATAGATTTTCAATTTTATGGCTAAAGCATTAGGGCTCAAGGTTAATTGGGGATATTTGACAGTTTCGGGTAGCTTGGCCTGCTGGCTTGTTCCTAGTTCGCATATTACCTTCTTGTTGCGCTGCTCATGCTGCGTGACGTTGAGCGCGATTCGCTGGGGCTTGATCCACTCGTCGTAGCGCGTGTTCCAGCCGGTGTAGTGCACTCGAAGCAAGTCGCCCGTCGCCGTCTTGTCGATCACCTTCGCCTCGTATGTCACCTGCGGTACGAGGCAGCGATCAATCTACGTCATTTGACAACACAACGATCATTGAATTTCAAGTTGCTTTTTTCATTTTTTTTTTTCATCATCATCATCAACCTTTTTATCGTCCCCCTGCTGGGCACAGGTCTCCTCTCATACAGAGAAGGATTGAGCGTATTCACCACGCTTGCTCAATGCGGGTTAGCGATTTCAGACTTAAAGTCCAGGTTTCCTCAAGATGTTTTCTTTCACCTTCAGTCATTGGTGTCGAATATATACTTAGAAAGTACATATAACATGAACTTTATTCCAATAACAATAAGTGTCAAAAGTGGTATTCCATTTTTGAACCTTTACTGTACACATAGTAAAATGGACAGACACAATTTAAAAAAATGTAATTGTTAATTTTAAATTAGCTTATCAAAATAATAAGTGTTAACAAAAATACCAACTATTTTATAACTGACATGACTGCGATGCCGCTTTCTGTTAAGCAGTGATGCAATCGTTGTAAAGTGCACTAATTTATTTAGAGCCTATTCACTCTAGCCTTGAAGAAACTTGTGTTGTAGGCAAACGAAAAGACCTCTGCAGGCAAATTGATCCAATCCTGCGATATATGCGGTATAAAAGAAACGGCAAAACGCTTCGTCCGGATCGTAGTGGTGTCAACAATGTAAGAATGGAGGATACTCGCCGTACGACGGGTCGTTCGATAATGGTACAGTGATGGCTGAATTAAGTCATGCTTTGAACTAATTTTATTACTAACTTGCTGTGCCCCGCGGTTACACCCGCGTAAGCTTCTAGCCGAATGAGCTCAGTTGATATAAAATAAGCGCCTGTTAAAATAATGGGAACAATAAGTAGTACGTCCGCGTTTGCTCCCGTTTCCGCAACATTTTTTGTTCCTGCTCTGCTCCTATTGGTCATAGCGGGGTGTTTTATAGCCTATGTCCTTTCACAGGCTCTAGACTATCTGTGTACCAAAGTTCATTACAATCGGTTCAGTAGTTTTGGCGTGAAAGCCGGACAGACAGACAGACAGAAACACTTTCGCATTTATAATATTAGTATGGATTAAACATATTTAGATTCGATTTAGGCCCCATATGTCTACCACGTTAGTGTATTCAAACTTTTCATAAACATTTTTGTATATCATTTTATTAGGAGTTTGATCGTGGAGGGTCTCCAGAGATATAATTCACTTTTTTTACAATACATAAATATTTACAGCTGTCACGCCCTTTATGCCTGGGTCTTTTATTGAAGTAATATTTTTTTAATTATTTACACTTTCATTTATATATATATATATTGTTTTGCTGGTATTTTGGTGTGGTAGCTGGCATATGGTCAATAATTTCATTGTTATTGTATTTTCTTATGTTCATCACTATACATAGTATTGTATAAAGTCATGTTTTTTTTTTTTTTTTTTAATGAACAGACAGCTGTGCTGCTGGGGAGTATCTTCCGCCACTTCTTCTTCCCCGCGAAAGCACTAGGAAGTGTCGATGGGTGGGCGTTTTGGGGGACTGTCTTTTGTAATATTGACGTTCAAAAAGTGCTGACTCTCAGCTTAATTTGAATAAATGACTTTTGAGTTTGATCAATCTCCCTCTGGCGCAGCATCACTGGTCATGTTCCTGGGTTTAACATTGCATTACTTCGCTCAACTGCCGTCTTCCTTCCTTTTCACCCAGTTTTTTTTGAGTCAATAGGCTCTTAATAAACTAGCGCGCTTTACCATAAACGATTGCATCACTGCTTACCATCAGGCGGGATTGCGGCCAAGCACTAGTTTATAATTATAAAAAAAAATTGAATCTTAAAAACTAAAATAAAAATGATTGTTTGTTTCGTACTTTTACCTTAGATTCGGACTGCGTAGGTCCGTAGTACACTTTCAATTTGTCCCCCACTTGAGCTTTCACGTTTGATACTCCAGATCTCGGTGTTGGTTCGTTTGTTGATGGCCTGTGAGTGTAAAATGGTTATAAAAGGTGAATAAAACGCACAGGATAGGATCAACTCTACATTAGATGTTGTCAAGTGATTTACTCTTCAAAATACATTAATTTATTTATTTTCTTCTTAGTCGTAAAATACCATTAAGAGGGGACTCTAGTAGCGTTTTCTCTATACAAACGTATTCCGCTGTTTTCCTTCAGGATAACGCTTTTAGAGCATTGTTTTTTTTTCTACAATTTTACACCTTGATTATACGCGCCCCTATAATTTGATTTTTTCGAAAACTTAATTAATAAAAGACATATGATGTTTCAAAATCCCGAAAAATAACCCATTTTTACTGCGATGTTCAGACGACTATTACACAAATGTGATAAGTTTATGACAAAAAAGAAAATAATAGAGGCACAGATTCACTCATCCTCTAAATTTAACAAAAAAGAAAATAATAGAGGCGTAGATACACTCATCCTCTAAATTTTTATATAAAAATAATTGAGATCTGTCGTGTTTTGAAAAAGAAAACAACGGAATACGAAACAACTTTTGGTCAACGTTTTTGTAGGTAAAGTCAGCCTGAGTTGCAACTGTCCCTTTTGCACTTTATGGGGAAGGTTGACAGCGGCACGACGGCAATAGTTTCTTCAAATACCTATTTCTAAAATTCCTCGGCACTAGAGTCCACTCTTAACCAGTCAAACGATCACTCATTACAGTCAGACTCGAACTTTAGTGCGGCATTGAAGTGCGCTACCGGCTACGTAGTACCTCACACTTAGTTTTTTTTTGGCGGAAGAAGTCATTTACTTCATTCATCGTCATCGACACGTTATTTCATTTAACTGACTAAAATGTACCCATGTTCCTTTAGTTGCCTGTGTCAGGGGCTACGATATCACTATCGAACAATCCGCGGCCCTGCAAGCAGTACCTCCCCCTCGGTGTGATTATATGTGAATTTGTCACTGCAACGCTACTCGTCCCATGTTTTGAACAGTTATAAAGCTTGAATCTGGCTGTTAAAGCCGTTTGACGTAAGTACCCAACAGTTTTGAGGTGATAACGTCTTATAATTCGATGGAGCCGGCAGCACGCACGAAAAAAAATGACTGATGAGGCGTTACACCGTTCCATTTAAGGCTTGAAATGCAAGCGAGAGCGCGGAACGAGTGACAAAGCGGCACAATCGGCCTCTGCGTTCGGCAGCGTTCGACATCTATCTCTCTCCTACTTGAGTGAGCGATGCGTCCGCGTGGACAGTTGCTGTACAATAATACATTTACATGTTTTCTTCAAGTACGAAGTGCAGTGAAAAGTACATTTGGTGTCAATTGTTTATAGCAACGATAATTGCGGCGATAAAGGTTGGAAAAATGCAACCATTCCATCAGTATTTTCTGAGGTTGTCACGTTCAAGTATCGTCAGTGTCAAAGACAGACAACCGATTTTTACAATTTCATTTATTCAAGTATAATTTTTCTTCTGAAAAATTACACACGCTATAATATCCGAATGTAGGGATAATTTAAGACAACGGTGAAAATGTTTACCCTCTATAGCAGGTGATAGCTAATCCATGGATACAAAGATGAATAATGAACTGATGTCAAAACAAGGGGGTGATCAAAGCAGCCCAAAACAAAAATGTACTTACTCTGTATTCTTCCTCTTCCGCGGTCGTTTGCTGCTGTTCGAAGCGATCGTATTGCCGCTGCTGGCGGAGTTCGCGCTCTGACTGCGACGACTTTGCATCTTCTTTATGGGGCCACATCTACTAAATATACATGTAAATGTTACCAACTACATTTCAACTGAGAATGTATTTTTTTTTTATTGTGGCATCTCGTAGTTGACCTTGAGAGGTCGTGATTACTTAACCGGACTATCCTGTGGCTGCCTTAAATGAATTTAATGCCTCCAGCTAGGGCCACAAAAACTAAGCGACTACACGCTAAGGGCACCCGCTGTGGGGTACGAACCTCAGCTTAGGACGTCGCTAGAAAGAACAGCAAGGGACGGCTGGATCGAATTTTATTTTAATTCGGTTTGATGACCGCGGCGTTTCCTAGTGCTAGCTCTGAGAAGAAACGTCCGAAACAAACTCAGAGGTCATAGTTGGGAATTTATATTTACTAGCTCAGCTGTGGCGCGGGCTGACCTTCATCGGACAAGTGAGAATGTAATGAGAAAATATTAGAAATTTTGCAACGTTTTTATCTTAAAACGGATTGGTTTGAATGAAGTTTGGCACATGGGTAGACCATGGATAAGGTCATACGTTCTGTTCCGGTAATCTCATGGAACTCATTCTTCTGCTAGTAACACATCGAGACGCACTGAGTCTAAACTAATATTATTTAGAGGTATAATTGTTTATTTGTCAGTGATAATATCTGAAAGTATAGATCGATTTTCTTTGCTAGGAACCTACAATATCGCAAAGTGTCCAGTGCCGGGACACAGGCCTCTTCTTAGTGAGAGGGAGTCGGCCGTTATATACCATGCGAGCCCATTATTATTATAATATCGCCTAGCTCCATAAAGAATAGAGGCAAACAAACCAATTTAGGGTTATCACAACTCACGTTTTACAAATCTCCTGTTATTTACATGATTATAGACTTTTACATCATCATCATCATCATCAACCTTTTTATCGTCCCACTGCTGGGTACAGGTCTCCTCTCATACAGAGAAGGATTGAGCGTAATCACCACGCTTGCTCAATGCGGGTTGGGTTTAATGTTGGTTGGTAGACTTTTACATGCTAACTATTTATTAACAATTACTATTGTATCATATTTCAAGGGAATCACTAAAATAACATGCATAATAACTTGGTATTCCTAAAAACCATTAAAAAGACGATATTAATTTTACGTGATAGCCCTACAAAAAAAGAAAGATGGATGAAATCCAGGTATTAAACACATTTTTTGGAATTCAACCAATGAATAAAGTTGAGGCATTTGTTAATACAATTTTGCGTATTTTAATTACTTTCAAATCAACTGCATAACACATGTATTGTAATACTTTCAAGTCACTTCTTTCTCAACTTTTCAATTTAATCTATTAGGAAATTAGCTTACATGTGTGTCATATTTCATTCAAATCGGTTAAGCGTTCTATGCTAATCATAAATATCTAAACATAAATAACCTGTTTACATTAGTAAGTAGGATTATTACTTTTATGAAAATCATCTATGTAGACAAGGTTGTTAACATCTGTCTTTTAGGCGTAAACTACTCGTTGCCTGGTTCTTTTTTATGTTTGTAGCTCATATAATTTTGGATCTACATATTACAATATTAATTATTATCTTTCATCTGTCTTTTAGGCGTAAACTACTTGTTGCCTAGCAACAGTTTGTTTACCTCTATTCTTTATCGAATTTGGCTCAAATATAGATCGGGTTTCCACTGACGCGGAGCGGGGCGGAGAGGAGCTTAGCAGTACACGAATTGACCAATCACTATGAACTACTTTGCTGTTTCCAATGAAGCGGAGCGGAGATTTCGAGTAGTGATTGGTCAATTCGTGCACCGCTAATCTGCTCTCCGCCCAGTTCCGCGTCAGTGGAAACGCGGCCTTAGGATATGTTTTATAGTGTAGTTGTTTCCATAAGGAACAAGTCACAGGCAGAAGCTACTAACAGAAGATCAATTGTCACAATAAAAACGTTCAAAATCTCATCTGAGTGACAAAAAAATATTAAAGAAAAAAAAACTTTTCAAAATATTGGGAAACTAGCTTTCCGCCCGCGGCTTCACCCTCGTAAAGTTCGGTTATATCGCGCTTTTTAGATTTCCCTCGGGAACATCAAATTTTTCCGGGATAAAAGGTAGCCTATGTCCTTTCTCAGGCTCTAGACTATCTGCCTACCAAATTTCATCATAATCGGTTCAGTAGTTTTGGCGTGAAAGCCGGACAGACAGACAGAGATACTTTCGCATTTATAATATTAGTATGGATTACACGCATCTTTAACAGATTGAAACTAAATTCAGACTGCGAACGTTCTTAAATTGACTAGAATTGTTCTTCTGATTAAGAATTGAGATTGCGACGCCAGGGCACGTATTTCCGCAGCTTGGGCGAAATGGCGTGAGGTGACAGGTGTCATTTGTGATCCCAAAATGCCGGTTAAGCTTAAGGGGCAGGTCTACAAAACCATCATTAGACCTGTTCTCCTGTATGGCAGTGAGGCGTGGCCTGTGCTTGAGCGACACAAGTAGGAGCTGCGTGTCACGGAGATGAATATGCTGCGGTGGATGTGTGGAGTTACGCGGAAAGACCACATCAGGAACTCCCGCATCCGG
This sequence comes from Sesamia nonagrioides, assembly GCA_017933935.1. NCBI lineage: Eukaryota > Metazoa > Arthropoda > Insecta > Lepidoptera > Noctuidae > Sesamia > Sesamia nonagrioides. Next base: position 239,286 of record JADWQK010002186.1, read on the forward strand.
GGCAGGCTTTGTGTCCGTGACATTGCAGACAAACTGCAGGAGGGACGCCTACGCTGGTACGGCCACGTCTTACGCAATCCGGTATGTTACGTGGGTAACAAATGACTTGCCATGGCTGCTCCGCCGGGCCGGAACGAGCGGAGTAGACCAAAGAAGTGCTGGTTTGACGTTGTAAGAGATGACATGCGTGCCAACAAGCTCTTACCACAGGATGCTAAAGATCGTGCGAAAAGGAGGAGAATGTGCAGGAAAGCGGACCCCGGGCTCCAACGTGAAAGCCGCGGATGCAACCGGGATAAACGCTGAGATGATGATGAAGATGATGTAGTGATTAGAGTATACCTTGAAGCCCGTCCAGAGCTGTCGCTGTCCGTTGAGGCATGCGGTCGTCGCGATGCACGTGACGTCCCCGCACTCATACCTTCACCTGGAAAAACAAGTAAATCATTGAACAAAAATTTCATTACACAAGAAACATAGCTCTATACAATATGTAAAGAAAACCCTGTCCGATCCGTGAAGGTATTGATAGGTATCGATAACTGATTCTACTAATGGATACAAAACCGGGCTAAACTTAAAAAAATCCCTCTAAAAATAAATAATATAATTTCGCAAAGGAAGTAAATAATTAAATGTGCGGTAGGCAATACGTGCGCGGGCGGAAGGGGGCAGGGCACGCAGTCGCACGCTATTCGCTCATAAAAAATACCAAATTCTGGGGAAGTTGGAATTAATTCGCGAAAAAAAAAATATTATTTCAAAATTCATTAGTATTCTTACTATGATGATTATGTAAAATTTCATATTTTATTTGGTCATGTGTTTACCTAACCTTTGTTATCCTTATGGGTCAGACGGGGTTTTCTTTACATATTGTATAAAGAAATTGGAAACTAACGAAGATATAAAAGGTTGGACTGTACTTACTCTTGGAAGACAAGGGTCGTCTCTTAGGAGTCCTCTTGTCGTGACCTTCTGTCCTAACAGGCGTGACGGTGCGACCTTTGGACTGCGACCGAGGCTTCACCACCACCTTCTCTTTTTCTTCACTCGTGCTGGTCGACGAGCTTTTATCTTTTTCTTTCTCTTTTTCCTTTAATTTTTCTTCTTTTTCCTTTTCTTTTTCTTTCTCCTTTTCTTTTAATTTTTCCTCTTTCTCCTTTTCTTTTAATTTTTCCTCTTTCTCCTTTTCTTTCAATTTTTCTTCTTTCTCTTTTTCCTTTTCTTTCTCCCTCTCTTTTTCCTTCTCCCGTTCTTTTTCTTTTTCTCGTTCTTTCTCCTTGTCCACCCTGTTAATTTGATGAAAATATATATTAAGGAAAGGAGTCACAGAGAGAGTGAAATGAGTTAGGTGCGCGTACGTCAAATCGAACGCTTCGTAATGTAGCCACTATATAAAACGTAAAACCATGGTTGAGCATGAAATTCCTTTAGCTTTTCTATAAGCTGTTTTTCTCTTTTATATTTCTGTTTGTGTAAAATATTCTTTTACCATATAGATTTTTATTGTACCGGTTCGGTGTCACTTATATTGTTTGCTGCAATGGATGACGTCATTACGTCGGGGCCGGCTGTCAATGAAAACCAACGTTGGGCTCTGTTTTGCATACGCATGTTTCCTCAACCATTTTTAATTCTTTTTGTGTTTTTGTAATTTTTTGCGTCATGTTTACCGCAAATAAACGTTTTTTCTTTCTTTCAAATGATGCTTTTGACTACAATAAGATGAGAGATGCGTTCACAATTCTGCTTTCAATTTGTGTAATAATATGGCAAAATAACTTTCACGACTGTTAAGTGGAAATAATAGTAGTATAATATTTATTATATTAAATTTGATTTAAAATACGTTTCATCCAATAAACAGATGGGTGAAAGTCGTTGCTAATCGCTCCGAATCTTAGACTATAAATTTAAAAAAGTTTTACATACTTGGGAGCAGTGACAATAAGTGGTTGGTTGTCAGCGCTATCCTCTCCGTCGCTGGCCTTCTCCTTCATTTTCTCTAGTTTTTCAATCTTCTCTTCTTTTTCACTTTTGTCGCTCTTGTCCGTCTCACTTTTGTCAGAATCTTTGTCTTTACTCCTCTGCAAATGAAATAAAGGTTAGATCACATAATTAGTGTCCACTGTCCACGCACATTTAGGAAAGTGTATTTGGTTGCCAAATCAAACAAGTATCCAAATTGTATTCATTAGAGTAAATTCTATGTTAGACCGAGTTGCAATATTGTTAAGGCCCAGATCTTGTAAGATGGGGTTGTGGGTTCAAATCAAGGCAAGCACAAATGCAACTTTTCAAAATCATATTTCTTCACGAGTTAGTTTTTAAGATAATTCTGACATCAGTGAAACAAACCCATCGTGAGGAAACCTGTAGTTAAATTCCTTAACTAGAAATATTAAAATTTAATCGCAATATTATCTCTGCGGCAATCAATGTACTGTACTACTGAAAAATGTAAGTAAATTACAAGTATTTTCGACAAGAACTGAAATCGTAGTGTGAGCTCATAATATTACGAGAATTGAGAATATAAAAAATTCTTTTTAAACAAGTGTGTTGATTAATGCTTCTGTCTCCTCTATGTCTATAGGTTTTTGTACTGTAGTGTTATACATTAGGGAACAGCCCTATCTCTGACCAGAGTCTTACCACAGTATAAAAATTTGATTTAAGCTGTTGGTTCCGGTTGCCATACGGACATCTAATGGCAGTCGTTACGGGTTGTTGGAGCCCTACAAAGTCCAATAATTGGTTTAACTGCAATGCTTCGGTATCACCTTTGGGTTGTGGAGGTCAGACGGCAGTCGCTTTACGAAAAATATCGAAGTTTAGCCAAATGAGCAGTTAGACTGGTAAAGCGGACTCCAGACTCCAAAGCTGTAAAAAGATTCGGATGCGACTGGGATTAACACCGGGATGATGATAATGATGTTGAGTTAATGTAGAGCGTTGAGCCTTTCCGTGTGCAGTTTCTGGCCTGCCATCGGACGCGTCCCCAGGTGACGGATAGGGGAACGGCCCCCAGATATGGGGGTTACCGGTTTACCGGCGCGGACCAAAACCAGACGTGGGGACCGCTTCGGCGGTCATGAGCGCGGCGGGTCGGCCACCATTCCAGGTGGCTGAAGTGATCGGAACTCCGGGTCACCGTCGGGCAACCCGGTCTCCTCATTGAGAGGTGCTGGGAAGGACACCTCGCTAAAAAAAAAAAACACTTGGCTGCTGCGTCTTCTCGCACAAGAAGACGTACCCAGCCCGGCTCATCCCTATGGAGGGACCACTATAGGCCCGCCTTTTTGGCGGGAATCGCCGGCGGGGGATTGGTAGCGCAGGCTTTGCCATTTCCCATGACCCCGCCACTCAGGCGATGTCGATGTGTTACTGTGGTTTTAGTGGGTATTCCCGGCTTCGGCTGGGCGAGTCCCACACACGCCCTTCGGGGTATGGTGCGTAAATGCATTTTCACAGCGTCAAAAAAAGAAAAAAGGTCGGTGAGCCTTACTTGCGGCGCGGGCGGCGTGGGCGTGGAGCAGCTGGAGGTGGAGGAGGCGGGCGGCTGACGGTCGCGGTCGCGGATGAGCGAGCGGCCAGCCGGAGGGGTGCGCGCGCCGCGAGGGTGCGCCACCAGCGTCACGCCCAGCTTGCGGTAGAAGTCCTCGTAGCTGTGCAGGAACCTGCAAGCACACACACACACAATAGGGTAGTTGACAAAAAACAAAAAAAAAAACTAATTAGTCCGTCAGTCAGATTTCCAAAAAATACTAGACACGTATTTTTTGTTTCTTCATATAAACAAAAAAACTCGTGTGATCTCGTTAAAACAAAATATACGTAAGTATCCAATATTTTACTATAATCTGAATGACGGACTAAATAGAATCAATTTTTTTTAACATTACCTCGGCAAACGATAACATCTACTAAAAATTTGTAATAACAAAAAAGTTCCACAACACATACCGCGAACATCGAGAGCCTATAACAATTTGCCAGCGGCGGTTTTTCCGTCGGACTTAATAAAGTAGTGCGCTTTACCATCATCGATTGCGTCACTGCTTACCATCAGGCGGGATTGCGGTCAAGCGCTAGTTTATAATTTATAAAAAAACCGCCTCTTTTTCCTTCTGACATACATTTACAAATCTATGGGCGTTTTGAGGGTAGTTTGTTTTTTTTAAGAAACGGTTCTACTATATCTTGGATGCGTTTAGAAACATTTAAACTCACATACACAAACATCCAGACCCAGAACAACTACTTGTAAGTCATTTAAATATTTATTCCGTGCGTTAATCGAAACAGCGACACGCAGCGCAGCAGTCAATGGCTTGAACACTGCGCTAACCATGCAGTCGTATATGTTCCTTGAGACTTTTTAGGTGCAGATTTTCGGCCTAACTGAAATACCACTAAATATACAATATGTAAAGAAAACCCTGTCCGATCCATGAAGGTATTGTTAGGTATCATTAACTGATTCTAATAATGCCTACAAATCCGGGCTAGATTTAAAAAAAAAAACCCCTACGAAAAAGCGAGGTTATTTAATGCATGTGCGGTAGGCAACACGGCAGGCATACATGCACGGGTGAAGGGGGGCAGGGCACGCGGCACATATCGCTATTCGCTCCGTCACAAATGGCGTAGTCACTTTTTTTAAATTTACCAAATTTTGGGAAAGTTGGAATTAACTCGCAGAAAAAAAGATTATTTTAAAATTCATTAGTATTGTCACTATGATGATTTTGTAAAGTTTCATATTTTATTTGGTCATGTGTTTCCCTGATCTTTATTATCCTTTTGGGTCGGACGGGGTTTTCTTTACATATTGTATAGTACTTACTTCTTATAAGCCTGTTTACAAAGGTTGGTGATGCTTGTAGTCACGGGGTGGAAGCCCATCTTGTCAGCAATGGTCTTCCACTGGTTTTGGTTTGTCACTCTGTTGTAGCCACCCAGTTTCTCCACAACCTGATATAGAACAATATAACATTACACCTGTAACCGTCGAAGCGTTAGGCAGGATGTACCACTTATATTATACTAATGAAGTGCAATGATTAGGTGAAGGCGCTGGCACCCTAAACACAAGTTAAATCTTACATGGGGTGCCAGAGCTCGACAATAACTCTGTTTCCCTAGTTGCATAATATTTACATCTATATATATAAAAATGAATCGCAAAATGTGTTGGTAAGCGCATAACTCAACAACGCCTGGACCAATTTGGCCAATTCTTTTTTTAAAATGTTCGTTAAAGTCCAAGGATGTTTCTTACGGCGAGAAAAAAATAAATAATTGCCGGGAAAACCCTAAAAACAGCCCTTTTCTTTTTCACATTTAATAATTTTTCTTCTCCGGTCGAAAACTGATCAATCGTCATTTAATTAGTTTTATTCCCGAGGGAAATCATAACCGAATTCCAAGCGAGCGAAGCTGCGGGCGGAAAGCTAGTACAGGATAAAATTTTATCCAGTGCGCAAACTTTGTCAACTTATAGCTAAATAAGTTTTATAGATGAAAATATTATTACTTTGGTATGTTTTAGTACAAAACAAATAGTTATTGATAACGAAAGATGTTTATTATGAAATCGATGTTATGGTCACCGCGCGCATTCATGGTCGGCGGAGTGGGGACGGCGGGAACATCACAGGACCACCGCGCGCCCGCGCCGCCCGAATGTTCACTACGCGGCCATATGCTAATACTACGATATTGATATGAATAATTAGTGTCTCTCATTTGCTGATTTTAGGGCGGACAAAAACATGATTTTTTATTTTAAACTAATAATGCAGATTTGTTCTGTTATTGATTCTGAGCCACCCATTTGTTTTTGCGCACTCGAATAAAAGTTTCCCTGTATATGAGATTTCTTTTTGTACAATTTATTGTGGCAAGCAGAAGGATGGGTATGAAAGAGTGCATGGCGGTTGGGGATACGGAGACCGTAACACTGATGGTGAGACACTACTGCAAGCTGCTACGGCCTTTAACCTGGCAATAACAAATACGTGGTTCAAAAAACAAAATGAGCATCTCATAAGCTATAAAAGCGGCCGCCACGCGACACAAATCGATTACTTTTTAGTAAGACGAAACAGTCTTAAAAGTGTCAAAAACTGTAAAATGCTACCAGGTGAAGACTTAGTCTCACAACATAGACTATTGATAATGGACGTAAAAGTCAGTGTCTCATCCAGAAAGAACAAGGAACGGCCCTCGCCCAGAACTAGATGGCGTATGATAGAAAAAGAGGAATATGCTAGTGTGTTTAAGAGCCAAGTGGTAGATAAGATGATTGAAATGGGGGATATGGAAGGAAAATCTGTGAATGAATGTTGGAAAGAGATGGCGGACTATATAAGGAGAGTAGCTAAAGATGTGTTTGGAGAATCCAAAGGGAAAGGTGTGATAGAAAAGGATACATGGTGGTGGAATGAAGATGTGCAAAAGATACTCAAAGAAAAGAAAATAGCTTTTAAAGAATGGCAAGGTGTAGAAAACGGGAATGATAGTTTAAAAGAGGACAAGATGAAGATTTATAATGAATGGAAGAGGAAGGCAAAAAAGGCGGTAGCAGTTTCGAGGGCTAAGGCGCAGGAGAAGTTGTATGACTCACTGGACAGCCCTAGAGGCCAGAAGGAGCTCTACCGGATTACAAAAGCAAGAGAAAGGAGAACGAGAGATATAAGTAATATCAAATGTATGAAAGACGATGCTGGTAAGGTTCTGTCCAGGGATGACTAAATAAAAGAGCGATGGAAGGTTTATTTTGAAAAGCTAATGAACGAAGAGAATAAATGGAGTGGCGTGCTCAAAGAGGTACAAGAGAATATGGGTTTAGTAAGAGAAATTAGCATGGATGAAGTAAGAATAGCAGTTCAAGGTATGAAAAATGGAAAAGCTATGGGCCCAGATGATATACCAGTAGAAGTATGGAAGTGTTTAAAAGGAGATGGATGTATGTGGCTGACTTTATTCTTCAATAAGTTGTTACATGAAGGAGAGATCCCACAAGAATGGTGCAATAGTTCACTAGTGCCCATCTTTAAGAATAAAGGTGATGTACAGGACTGTAACAACTATCGAGGGATAAAGCTCATGTCACATAGTATGAAGGTATGGGAGAAAGTGATTGAGAAAAGATTGCGAGAGGAGAGTGAGATTACCCCAAACCAGTTTGGGTTTATGCCAGGTCGAGGAACAATGGACGCCACTTTTGCACTCCGCCAAGTGTGCGAGAAGTACAGACGTGCACACAAGAACTTGCACATGGTGTTCATTGATCTGGAGAAAGCGTATGATAGGGTACCTCGTGATGTGCTGTGGTGGGCCCTGAAAGAGAAAGGTTTGCCTGGGAAGTATGTAGAGTTAATTCGTGCTATGTACAGTCGATCTCGTACCTAAGTCCGGTCGGCTGCTGGCAATACCGACGAGTTCAGTGTGGCGGTAGGCTTGCATCAGGGATCGGCTTTAAGTCCGTACCTCTTCCTGTTGATTATGGACGCTCTTACGTCGGACATCCAGGAGGAGGCACCCTGGTGCATGCTGTTCGCCGATGACATTGTTCTCGTCGGTGAAGATGGACCTGAGATCCAAAGCAGATTGGAGAAATGGCAACAGAAGCTGGAGAATGTTGGCTTGAAAATCAGCAGAACCAAAACCGAATATATGTTCTGCGATTTCGGCGGTCTCTCCACTTCTGGAGCCATAGCCCTTGATGGCGCACTCCTACCAATCTGCTCCGACTTTCGGTATCTCGGTTCTCTCGTGCAAAGCGATGGCGAAATAGATCGGACGGTTAAGCACAGAATTAACACTGGGTGGATGAAATGGCGGCAGGTCACGGGAACAATTTGCGACTCCCGCATTCCCCTTAAACTTAAGGGGAAAATATATAAAACCATGATCCGACCTGCTGTCTTGTATGGATCAGAATGTTGGGCTACGAAAGGGATGAATGAAAGGCAATTGCATGCAGCCGAGATGAGAATGCTAAGAGGGATGTGTGGTGTTACACGAATGGATAGAATAAGAAATGAGTACATAAGAGGAAGTCTGAAAGTGGCACCGGTAGCTGAAAAGTTGTGTGGAAATCGGTTGTCATGGTACGGGCATGTGTTACGGAGAACTGAGGAGAATGTCGTGAGGAGAGTCTTAATTATGAATGTTGATGGCTATAAGAGTAGGGGAAGACCAAAGAAACGATGGATGGAATGTGTGAAGGATGATATGGCTAAGAAGGGGGTGACTGCCGAGATGGTTTCTGATAGGGATGCATGGAAGAAAAAGACATGTTGCGCCGACCCCAAATAAATTGGGATAAGGGCAGGAGAATGATGACAATTTATTGTGGCAATAATATTTTTTTATAGGTACTCCTCTGGTGCCGTGAATATCAGGATAACAATAAATATTGTACAAATATTATAGAATAAAGTCATTATACAAAGGGCCCGTGAACTCAAATCGTCTCTTACGATGATTCGAGACTGTGGCCGCAACTATTACTCATATATTTCTCTGTTCATACTGTAAGATTGTGGAATTTACATCCATCTAGCATTCGTGATTTAAACGCTATTTCTCTATTTAAATTTCGATTAAAACGGCACCTTTCCTCCATACTGTGGGAATTGTCTGTACAAACAACAGGGTTAATATGATAATAATTTCCGTTATTTTAATTATTTTTGGGATATATTTAATTACCTATATTAAAAATGATATAAAGCGATTCAGTAAACAATTTTGATCAAACTATTTTTAGGAAGTGCGTTAATTAATTTACATGTTGTATATACATTTGAACATTATACATAATTATACAATATGTAAAGAAAACCCTGCCCGATCCGTGAAGGTATTGTTGGGAATCGATAACTGATTCTACTAATGCCGACAAAGCTGGACTAAATTTAAAAAAAAAATTCCCCCTAAAAAAATAAATATTATTTTGCAAAAAGAGGTAACTTGTAGTGTTATTTTATTAACCTACATATACTTACTTCTTCATACTCATATATCATTCATTTCTGCATGTCATAATACGCATTCCAGTATTATGAGGCGCTGTTCTGATAATATTTTACTACACCAAGACTTATTATTCTGCTTACAGACACGGTCCTAAACTTCAAGCCTAAGTTTCGGCGACTTGGCGATAACTAGGCGTAAGAAGTTGTACCTGCGCTGTACCGTATTCATTTTTCCTACACAACACAACGCTATAATTTAATATTAAACTTATATTTACATATTTACAATAATATTTTCATTGTTATGACAGTTTTTGACAACGCTGTTGATTGTCTCTATGACAACCTTTTTTTCTTCTAAATTCTTAACTGCCCGCTATTTTTCTATCGGATTTGTTAAGCCGAACTCCTTCACGGTATTTTATATTACTTTTAAATATTCAAATATTCAAAATTTTGTGAAAAGCTGTTCTGCGAGGTTTCTTCGGAAGCCCTCGCAGAACGTTGACAGTTCAGCTTGAGTTTCGGCCTGGTGCTTTTGTTGTAATAGTTTATTTATCGAGTGTTTTATCCCTGCAGAGCCCTCCTAGGGTTACCCTCTCCCTCGCGGAGAGGGGACCCTCCTATCGTGCTGCTGCCGGCTCTCCGTTGCAGGGGCCGGTCCTGCTATATTTCTGCTGCCTGGTACTGTCTCTGTTGGCGGCGCCACCGCCTCTGATGGCGGCGCCGCTGCTGTAGCCGGACCTCTGCCGCGGGAGCCGGTTGTCGCTGCAGTTTCTGGATCTCCGCTGCTGTTGTCGGCCCTCTCGGCCGCCCCGCTCCTCTACAACTCTTCTGCGACCCTCAAACGCCTGCCTACAGCTGTCGCCGGCCCTCAGCCGCTGGGCTTCAGCCGCCGAGCCTCTGCGCTGGCCCTCTTCGCTGACCCTCAACCGCCTGTCTTCAGCCGCCGGGCATCTGCGCCGGCCCTCTTCACCCACCTTCAGCCGCCGGGCCTTCTGCGCGGCCCTCCGCCGCCGAGCCCGTTACTTAAGCTTTACTTTTTATATTTTACTGTGTACCTTTTATATACTTGTATCTTCACCTCACCTCATCCATTCATACGTCATTTTTATATTTACTTTATTTTTTATTTGCTTTTATTATAATTAATAAATTCTTTGTTTTCTTCCCTCTTCCCTTACCTGTCTAATACGACAAACTTAATACATGTGCGGTAGGCCACCCTTCCGTGTGCGACGGGGGGCAGGTCACGCGACGCGTGGTCGAATCGCGTAAGCGTACCGTCAAAATGGTGTTGTCACTTTTTTAAAAATTACAAAATTTCAGGGGAGTTGGAATTAATTCGCGGGAAAAAAAGATTATTTTAAAATTCATTAGTATCCATACTAATATTATAAATGCGAAAGTAACTCTGTCTGTCTGTTACGCTTTCCCGCTTAAACCTCTCAACCGATTTTGATGAAATTTGGCACAGACAATCTTTAGACCCTGAGAAAGAACATAGGCTACCTTTTATCCCGGAAAAATTTGATGTTCCCGAGGGAAATCTAAAAAGCGCGATATAACTGAACTCCACGCGGGCGAAGCCGCGGGCGGAAAGCTAGTTGTTAATATGATAATTACGTAAAATTTTATATAATATTTGGTCATGTGTTTACCTAACCTTTATTATCCTTATGGGTCGGACAGGGTTTTCTATACATATTGTATATTTGTTCCTTCTCTGTATGAGAGGAGACCTGAGCCCAGCAGTGGGACGATAAAAAGGATGATGGTGATGATGATGATATACAACATTCGTTTTTTGTTTATGCGAAACACGTATCCAGTGCTTTTAAAAGTAAAGAATCTATGTACAAAATTTCAAAAAGATAATATCATGAAAAACCACAAAGTTATGAGCTTGTTATGCTACTTGGTTGTCCCAATAAAAATATGGTCCACGCAACGTTAGTACGGGCGAGCCGGGTGCATTGACCTGTGGCCGTGTGGCGTCAGCTGAGCGCCGGCAAGCGTACGTGTCAATTGCGTAGCGCGCTCAGTAACCATACTGTAATAATTTCTAAATACCGGGTGTATATGACATCGGCGCACAAACGAGTACCATGGATCCAGTACATGATTCTGAGCCCCCTAGAGGCGGAATTTTTCGGGCTGTTCCCAGTAGTCTTACCCAGTAGTCTTACCAGTAGTACTAATGGGAGTTTTCTTCCCAATAGACTTACTAGTAAGACTACAGGGAACTTTGTTCCCAGTAGATTTACCAGTAAAACAAAACAATATTATAATGTAGACCTAAAAATTTATAGATGTTCCTTATGGTTACGGTCTCGTGTCTCCCCTGATGGCTCCCCTAGGGGAGACATCAGGATTTTAAATCCTATTGTCTCCCCTAGGCGGGGGAGACATCAGAACTTGCTAATAAATTATATTATTTCGGTCTCGTGTCTCCCCTGGCGGCTCCCCTCGGGGAGACATCAGGATTTTAAATCTTCTTGTCTCCCCTAGGTGGGGGACAGATTCGCTTTACGGCAGAAGTACAGTCAACTGGTAGTTGTGAAATTTTTCACACCTCAGAATTGTCAGGAGGCAAAATAACTTACTTTTTTCACAAATTCCAACAAAAACATGCATAATTTTATTTCTGAAACTTATCTTTAACTATTTATTTCTTTCATAAATAAAAATAAAGTACCAAGACAGCATAAATCAAACGAGTATACCGAGTTTTTACCAGAACTATTATAACCTAGCCTATCGCCCCGTGCCCGCTTGACGTTGAGTTTCGGGACACTCTGTATATTGTTACATATTTCGTTGTTCTATGTTTTATTTACAATTTTCTTACAGCTAAAATATACATACAATTCTTGCCGACGGCAATAGCAACATTGGCTGTGCCGCTCACCTAGTTTGGTTTCGGTCTATGGCTATTTTAGCGATTTTGAGGCAGAACCGCATCAGATACGGCCTGAAGTGCTTGTCTGCCATAATTCCGGCAATGGTCGTTTCCGACAAATTGGTTCCTGTACTTACTTCCAGGTCGTATCTGTCGCAGCTATGCCTCGGGCATTCGAACAAAAGATGTTGTATCGTTTCTGATGCCTGTGTGTCACACACACAGGCTGGACTACTTTTCAACTTAAACTTGTGCAGGTACGCGGCGAAGCCGCCGTGACCCATCAGAATTTGTGCCCAGATAGACGTCCTGTCGAGGCTCTTCAGGAACTTGCGCGCGCACCACATCGGGGAAGAACATCCGCGTGACCTCAGGCGTGGCCCCGCCGGTGTACCTCCCATTCCAGATAGCTACTGTGCCCTCCCTCAAACGTCGCTTGACGTATGAGACTGGACACCTGTCATACGCTGGGGCGACCCTGGACTGAGTCGCCGCCTGCCTTGCCAACTAGTCGGCGCGCTCATTGCCGGGGATCCCGACATGAGCTTTCACCCAAAAGAACCGGAGGATTTAACCGGAGGACGGTAGCAAAAGTTCTTTGCACAGAGATCTTCTCGGCGGCCTTCGTCCAGGAGCTCGCGCCGTACAGGATCGTCGGTTCGACGACAGCGTTGTATATCGTCCTGATGATCTCCGGACACAAGTCCCAATCCACCCGAGCCATCGGCGACAGTTTCCTATAAAGGTTAGTTGCCTTGCAACAAGCATATGAGATATGCTTGTTGAAGGTCAACTTACTGTCGACGATGACTCCGAGGATCTTGAGCTCGGTCACCATCGAGATGTCAACGCCACCCATCTGCACGACCGGAGTGTCATATTTAAGTTTAAGCTTGCGCGTAACAACCATCGCCAGGGTTTTTTTCGGCGGAGGTAGGTTGTATTTCAAGACTAAGTAACTACTTATTACATTCGATATTATGGTTTTTATTAAAAATGAACCTATTAATAATATATGTTTATTTCGGGCAATTAGGTAATAATATAAATTAATTACTACATTATAATTATACAAATAGAAATTAATTACTCATACAATTACTATTTTTGGTTTTTCTGTTCTCATAACTTTTTAATTTTTACTGTCGGTAAACTCCGAGGTCTATGTGTTATTGTTACTTTTTACAGTAGTACTACTGGGAAAAATTGGCCCCAATATGACAACCGCGAAGTCTTACTATGAGTAAGTCTATTGGGAAGAAAACTCCCATTAGTACTACTAGTAAGACTACTGGGTAAAACTACTGGGAACAGCCCAATTTTTCGTCGGCTTTTTCATGATTTAAAAAAAAATATATGTAGTTTTTTTCACTTCAGACCGTTCACAAATGCTATACTTTTATAACCCAATAATATTTTAATGTAAAAATTAAATAATTCGCTAATTACATAAAAAAGCGCAATGAAAACAAAATCCGAAAAACTATCTTATCAGCTGATTTAATAGAGTTCACATCAGGGATCAACGTCATACCCACAAACTCGCACGGCGGCACGCTTGCAACGTTCAAAAGCCAAGCCGACACTTTTTTTAAACAGTGTGTATTCTGTAACCGTTCATTAACGACATAAATGACTATCATAATTTAATTAGTGGCATGCGGCCTAGCCTTTTCGCGAGGTTTGCGTTACGATGTCAGATACACCCTGTATATTTTATTTTTGAAAAACACATTCATATTTTTCTCTTCTTGTTCTTACATACACACAATTGTCTACATTTCTGTTTTACTTCTCATTTCGCAGGTTCGCTGGAATATTGAAATTTCCTAATTATGTAGCATCTTTGTACTCAGATTTTAATTTTGTTATTTCCCTTTGTATTTATCTCCATACAGTAAGTGTGTAGATAAATAATAAAATGAATATACCACATTCAAAATACATACAGAATAATATAATAAATACATACAGAACAGAAGAATGAAGTAGAAATATTCTTCTTTGTATGATAGTATTTTCTTCTTTCTTATATTATTAGAGAATCGTAGAAAGTTACATGACAAAACTTACTTTGAACAGTCTGTACAAGTCTATATCCTTGTTGGCGATGGTGGGGTTTCTGTTAAGAGGGGTCCCACGTTCGTCCATGAACTTGTACAGTTGTGCCACGAAGTGGTCCTTCTCCTCGCGTGGCTCGTCGTCTGAACTCTAAAAGAAAATGGTAACAAGTTTTATATTAAGTTAGTGAAGTCGTGATGACGACTACACTAAAGGTCGAGACATACTATCAAAACGTGACACGACGCCACGCCACCCGACGCATGTCAGTACGTATCAATTCCATACATTATTTATATTCCATACATAATTCCATAGGCAACACGCTATGTGACCACACGCCGCAACATCCAACCGATTTGGATCAGCGTGTTGCCGGGAGAGGGGGGGGGACACGCCACCCGACGAATCAGCGCAGTGTGTTTCTAGTTAACACCCGACGTTTAACGGCGGTTATATTAAAAGATATTTTTTGTTTAAACGTTGGTTTAAAATGGATGAAGAATTAGTGAAACGGTAGGTACTCAGGTGACCGCGGTTTCACCCGCATGGGTTTTGATACGTTTTTTTTTAATCGCTTCGATCCTATTGGTCGCAACGTAATGTTATATAGCCTAAAGCCTTCCTGGACCTATCCCGGCTATCCATCGCATAAAGAATTTTTCAAATCGGAAGTAGTTCCTGAGATTAGCGTGTTCAAACAAACAAACAAACTCTTCAGCTTTATATACTAGTATAGATGAGTACGTCTTTTTTTATTTACCGTTTCTGTACAAAATATATCCCCAAAATCGGCAATAAATCTTTTTCAAAATCTTCATCTAGCTCGTCTTAAAGCAGAAACGAATCCATGGGCACGTGACACCTCTATACACTTCAGTCTTTCGTGAGAGACTACACTACACGATACGTGTTGTAGCATCGCGTGGCGTGTTGCCTATGTGCACGACGAGCGTCGGGTGTCGGTACAACACATCGCGTTGAGTTTTGATAGTATGTTTCGATCTTAACAAGGGTTAAGGGACTTAATACAATATGTAAAGAAAACTCTGTCCGACCCATAAGGATAATAAAGGTTAGGTAAACACATGACCAATCCATACTAATATTATAAATGCGAAAGTAACTCTGTCTGTCTGTCTGTCTTTCGTATAATATTAAAAATAATTTTCATAGAAATTGCACTTTATTATGTTTATAGTTAAAGAACAATGTCTATACATATAGTTCCTTCCTCTTTAGAAATCTTTGTTACTTATCCATACTAATATTATAAATGCGAAAGTAACTCTGTATGTCTGTCCGTCTGTCTGTCTGTCTGTCTGGTACGCTTTCCCGCTTAAACCTCTCAACCGATTTTGATGAAATTTGGCATAGATAATCTTTAGACCCTGAGAAAGAACATAGGCTACATTTTATCCCGGAAAAAATTGATATTCCCGAGGGAAATCTAAAAAGCGCGATATAACCGAACTCCACGCGGGCGTAGCTGCGGGGGGAAAGCTAGTTATAATATAAAATTTTACGTAATCATCATAGTAACAATACTAATGAATTTTAAAATAATCTTTTTTTCCCGCGAATTAATTCCAACTTCCCCGAAATTTGGTAACTTTTCAAAAAGTGACAACACCATTTTGACGGTACGCTTATGCGATTCGACCACGCGTTGCGTGCCCTGCCCCCCGTCGCCCGTGGAAGGGTGTCCTACCGCACTTGTATTAAGTTACCTCTTTTTGCAAAATAATATTGATTTTTTTAAAACTTTAGTCCGGCTTTATCGGCATTAGTAGAATCAGTTATCGATTCCTAACAATACCTTCACGGATCGCACAGGGTTTTCTTTACATACCTATTGTATAATTTGTATGGGTGTAGTTTTGTGATTTATATAAGACTTAATTCTTTTCATTTTTTAAAATAATTATAAACTAGTGCTTGACCGCAATCCCGCCTGATGGTAAGCAGTGATGTAATCGTTGATGGTAAAACGCGCTAGTTTATTAAGCCTATTCACTTAAAAAACTTATTGAATAAGAAGGAAGACGGCAGTTGAGCGGGGTGAAGCAATGTTAAACCCAACAAGACGACCAATCATGCTGCGGCAGAGGGAGATTGATCTGCAGACCCTCCACGACCAAACTCCCGACACTACAACATTTGGTGCATCGTACCCGGCACACATCGCAACACAACTGCTCAGACATGCCGGGTAAATGCGTAACACACTATCAGTAGCAATGGATTACATTTTGAAAGTTTTTTTTTTTTTGATATGCCGTCTCGCCGTTGACCGTAAGAGGTCGTGACTACTTAACCGGACTATCCTGTGGCTGCCTTAAATGAATTTAGAGCCTCCAGCCAGGGCAACTAAAACTAAGCGACTACACGCTAAGGGCACCCGCTGTGGGGTACGAACCTCGGCTTAGGGCGTCGCTAGAAAGAACAGCAAGGGACGGCTGGATCGAATTTTATTTTAATTCGGTTTGATGACCGCGGCCTTTCCTAGTACTAGCTCTGAGAAGAAACGTCCGAAACAAACTCAGAGGTCATAGTTGGGAATTTATATTTACTGGTTCAGCTGCGGCGCGGGTTGGCCTTCATCAGACAAGGGATCATTTTGACAGTGCAACAACATTCATTGCGTTATTTACGTGGTTGAGCAGACACGTTTTTCGAATATTCGGAGCTATGGATTAGCAATACGCTTCAAAATGATTCCAACTATAAGTTATAAACTTGAGCTTGACCGCAATCCCGCCTGATGGTAAGCAGTGATGCGATCATTGATGGTAAAGCGCGCTAGTTTATTAAGAGCCTATTCACTCTAGCCTTGAAGACACTCAAATTGTAATGTGACGGAAACACCGTCGCTGGACTGATAGTAATAGTGTGTTATGGAATTAGGGTGCCGTCCTCCGTACGGCTTCACCAGACATCATGCCGGAACACGACGAATCGCTTGGCGGAGAGACTGTCCGGTGGGTGGTAACTCCTGACGGCAGCCGATATTATGGCCTACCACCGAGATCATTGATATTGATAAATGAATACATTGTAAGAGAAAACATGGATTTGTAATTAATATACATAATTTTGAAAGGTGGCTGGTAGTGGCTGGCGGAGAACTGCTCAGGATCGAGCTTGTTGGCGTGCTATGAGGGAGGCCTATGTCCAGCAGTGGACGAGTAAAGGCTGATGATGATGAAGTTTGAAATAGCCAATCTGCCTCGAACAATCTCGGTGATTAATGCTCATGCAAAACGTCTTTACCCAGCAGTGGGACAGTTATAGACGGGTGTTAGAGAAGGGACAGTTTATTAGGTATTCAGGACATTGAATGCACTGCAAACTGTAAAGAACATGCAATCACGCGGTATGAGCCTGCTGTTCAATGATTTTCCAATAATATTTTCTTTCAGTAAACCAGTCGTCAGTTTATTTCACTATATTTAAGTGACCAAAATACGATTCAGGGCCGTAACTAGGGTTGCCAGACCGCCGTGAAATCCGGGAATGTCCCGGAATCTTGCCTCTCGTCCCGGAATTAGCGGTGATTGTCCCGGATTTTAAAAACTTATAATTGAATATGATTTTTAATTTCTCGACATCATGGGCTGTCTTCTACCGATACTTTGACGAATGACCTTTATTTTTTAGACGTCCTTTCCGAGTGTCCCTGTCGACGACCGTCCCGGATTTGGAATGAGCTTTATTTTAGACGTTCTTTCCGAGTGTCCCTGTCGACGACTGTCCCGGATTTGGTAAGTAAAATATGCTGAATTATTACAATTATAAATACAACTTTCCTAACTTTACTGAAGGACTATTTAATGAAATGATAACATTTGAAGCCAATTCTAAAATAAAGACATTTGGCCTTAAGTTATGAAATAAAGGGACTGACTTTGGCGCCAATTCTCTTGTTCAGAAACTAAACTAATTTTAAGTTAAATTCATCTTTTTCTTTCTTTCTATTTCATTAAGAAAAGGACAGAAGATAAATGTTAGTCTGCTATTAGTTGGTGACTTGGGGCCAATCTCCAATAGACATCAAGAACGTCTCTAACAAACCAAGCGAAATATCTTGAGGGTAAATAAGGAAAATAACGAGTAGTAGATAATTCAAAAGTTTTCTTTTCTAGGCTACATACGTCATCAGAGGTGTTCCTAGGTTCATTGAAGAGGGCGTCCCTGTCCCAATGCGGCGGCAGCACGGCGTTGTTGAGATACTGAAGTGCGGCGTCCACGCCCGCCCATTCGAGAGGCGCGCTGCCCTTGCGGAACTCACGCGCTTCCTTCTTCGGAACTGTGTAGCTGTTGACAACATTTTACAGGTTTAGTTTTTCAATACTATACAACGTGTAACATAAAGGGTATGTACCGTTGTATATATACATACTAGCCCCGCACGATGATATTGCGATGGAACCTTGTCACAATAACAGCGTTGTGACGTCATCTGTCACACAAAAGGACAGCTAGCAAAAGAATGTTAAATGCAAAATTAATATTAGGGTTAAGGGTTTATTTGTATTTTATAATTTTATTACACTCTTTATAAAGAGTGTATGTATAAATTAATATTAGGGTTAAGGGTTTATTTGTATTTTATAATTTTATTACACTCTTTATAAAGAGTGTATGTATAATAAAATTAATATTAATTTTGCATTTAACATTCTTTCTTCGGTATACTTACTCACCCATATTCTGACAAATAAACTTTCATTATTAAAAATTTCAAGGAAATAATTTTTGTAGACGTAAGAAAAATATACTTACCTATTCGTATATCTTTCTTACATGTATAAGTATACTATGTTTTTCTAACCACATTTCTGTTAATTTGCGAGCGGGAATTGAACCAGAGTCCACTGTATAGTAGTCATGTTTTAATTACTACCTACATCTATCAGCTTATAAATAAAACCAGGATAATATGTAAAAAAATGTATATAGTCTTCCGAATCATAACTGCTTTCTGTGTCTGTCGTTTCCGATTCACTGTCGTCGCCGTATTTATGACAAATAACTCGTCAATTATTCGATCTTTATTCCAATAGGTATTCCTCTTCAAGCCGTTTAACATGATTGACTTCCTTTCGCCAGTCATCTGGAGTTATTGACGCCAACGACTCCAACGTCAGAGCTTCAATGCGACTTTCCAACTGCTCCACATTCTTTTCTGACACCCTCATCTTTACCAGATTCCAGATGTACTCAATGGGGTTGAGGTCGTAGTTGTAAGGTGGTAATCTAACGACTTCATGGCCATTGCCAGCTAATAAATTGTCAATTTTATAATTTTTCGGCGGTCTGTGCCGTTTAATTAATAAATACAGTTCAGGTTTTGTACTGTCGTTGGGAAAGTCTCAACAATCAACTGTTTTTTATTGTTCATACTTGGTGGCCTATTCTCATCCCTACTGTGATAAGGGGCGTTGTCCATCACAATTTTTGAGTTGCGTGGTATGTTGGGTACTATTTTGTCTGTAAGCCACTTGGTGAAATACTCAGCATTCATTTGATCCTAGTAATCCCCCGTTTTGGTGTCTGCTTTAAACATTAAAAGGGCATTGTCAACAAAACCGCTTTAACTTCCCACGTGAACTGTTATCCATCGGCGGCCGGGGCTGTCGTTCCGTCTCACTCCATCGGTTGCTCATTGCTGAGTCATTTTCTTTCATACGTCGTAAATATTTAGCCCTCCACGCTTGAATTTGGGGTCTTTGAATTAGGGCCAGTCTTTTTTGTAGCATCGTTTAAATTGGTAGCCTAAATCATATTTAATTATTTTTCTTAATGTAGTTTCACTACCAGTATTAAGGTCTACTTTTGAAGCCGCCAAGATTTTGCGCATTGTGGGTATTTCTCTCCTCACCGTACACATTGAATCTATAATATTTCTCAAAGCTGTTAAGGAAAACCCGTCGAAATATTTCTTCTTTTGTCTTTTTCCTTTAGTAGGTTCTCATTTTGCTGCCACTGGCTGTTGCTGACTCATGCTCTCGTCTCAATTTCGTCACAGTATTTTTTGCAACGCCTGTGGCACATGCCACACACTCCGTGACTTTGATAGAATTTTGCAAAATATTTTTAATAACTGTAAGCAGTTGCTTCGGTATTAAAATGTCCGAAGCACTTTTTAAAGCACGGTTTATAATTTCAAGAACTAACTTACAATCCTCTTTCTCTTTAACAAAATAATTGTCCACTTTAATTATAATTTCACGAGCACGACTATTAATTAATTTCTTACTCATTTTAACGAGTAACAGTTAACAAAACTAAATAACAAAACTCAAGAACAACAATAAAACAGGATAACAAAAACAAAAAGCTAACAAAAATATTCGATGTGCGTAAGTGGGTAAGCGCGGACTGAACTTGCGAACGGTACCGACGGTGCGAGTTCGACTACGTCACCAAGATGGCCGCCAATCGCAATATCATCGTGCGGGGCTTATATACGGATATATACGGACAAATCACACAGATTGAGCTAGCCCCAAAGTAAGTTCGAGACTTGTATTATGGGATACTAACTCAACGATACTATATTTATAATAGATACATATATAGATAAACATCCAAGGCCAATCAGGAAAAGACCGTTTTCCATCATGACCTGGCCGGGGATCGAACCCGGGGCCTCCACGTCGCAGGCAGGTGTGTTGACCGCTGCGCCACAACAGACGACGCAACTATGACAGCAAGGACAATATCTTAATATGTACTAATATGAATACCATTTATCTATAACATAATTCATCTGTCATGGCTCCATTAGGCCGCTGCCTCGAATCTTTCGGGCAGCGGGGCGGCGGCGGCAGCGGCGCGGGAGCCGAGCGGGTATCGAAGACCGGTTCTCGAAACAAGCGGGCAGATCGCGCGTCACTATAGCCGCGTAGTGTTGTATATAGATATTTGTTTTTATTCGCGAAAGAAATGTCTGAACAATGACGGCAACATCTTTTTGATTCAAATTTATTATTAACGCTCAATGACCGCTCGCAGCCTGCCCGCTGCCCGCAAAATTCGAGCGCGAGAAGTACACCGCTCGCTGCCCGCCACCGCCCCGCTTTGTTCGAGTACCGGTCCGTTTGATTTTACGCATAAGATCCTGCCGCTCACTCGCCGCCGCCCCGTTGCCCGCAAGATTCGAGGCAGAGGCCTTAGGGTTCCGTAGTCAACTAGAAGCCCTGATAGTTTCGCCAAATCTATCTGTCCGTCCGCGGATAATCTCAGTGGCCGTTAGCACTAGAAAGCTGAAATTTGGTATGTACCAATATGCATTTCAATCACGCCAACAAAGTGCAAAGAACGTGTGATATATTGTTGAATATACAGTATGTTAAATAACAGAGGGCGTTCCCTTAAACTCGTTAATATATATCATTAATAGATTAAAATAAAAATATCAGCATAGAAAAATAGGCATAAAATAATCCGAATAAAAAGAAATTATAATTGAAAATAAATTTGAAACCTCCTGTTTTAAATGAAAATAGTAGCGCGGAATAGTATCTACCTAACGTTGCATTGCCCAACACACATCAATCAATTAGATCTTAGATCGCCGCCGCATACGCGGCTCGTCATTCATAAATAAATTGCGACGTTGCCGTCTTTCATGTTCGCGTGTACAGTGTGTTTCTTTTACATGTCAATTTAAAATTTTTATTGAATATTTTCATATTGAAAAAATTTTAAAACATTTTGTTTTCGAATGGAAATATTTTTTTTAGCATGTATGTATGCTATACTATTTCGGGTTAACGGGAACGCCCTCTGTTAGTTAACATACTGTATATTTAAAAATACATAAATAAGGGTTAACTAAAATATTTTTTTGATATTGTTAATATTTTCGGAAGCAATTGCTCCAAGAATAAAAAAAAAATGTTACCCCCCTCTAAATTTTGAATTCTGTAAGTTTAAATAAAAAATCTGAAAAAAAGGTATCAAAAGTGGTACGACTAAAATAAAGACTTTCTTTTAATAAAGTATTTTAAACTAGATGGGTGGATAGTTTTAACCGTATATTTATGCAAGCATTTTTTTTTCTTAATTAGTATTTTATTATCCTGAACGTATATTCATTCAAATAAAAAATTTTAAAATCAATTCACGCAATCCAAAATTACCAGCATACACTGCCCACCGTCTCGTTTGTATAAATTAGTAACCCAATTTCCCGAGAGATGGCGTTGTACTTTGGGACCACAGGTGGTGTAATTTTAAGTAAAACTTGTTAGCCAATAATACTAACTATCTGCCATCTTTGAAGGAGCGCACGAGGTAGTCCTCCTTGACCTTGATCTGCGCGGTGGGCGCGACCACTAGCGCGGGGAAGGCTGGCTGGTGAGGACGTCGGCGCTCCGCCCCGCCCCCTGCCTCCACCAGCACCACGCGCCCCACGTGCGGCTCCACGTCGGCCTTCACACGCCGCCCCGAACCCGAGCCTTCACTCTCATCAGACCTTACCAAACAAATAGATTACGAAAACATTACAATTACGCCTAACCAATATGATTGTCTGCGTGAAATAGCTATCGCCGCGGTCTTTTGTATGAATGTGACATGTCACAATCAACAAGCCACGTGCGGTCGCGATAATTCATAAAAACGATCACGTCGATCAGGTACTCGTGTGACGATCGCTTTTGGTTAGGATGCAGGATACCTACCCAATAAGATCGATCGCGCGTATACGCTATATCCGCGTTCATACGTCATTCATTTGTTCAGAAAATCGGAACACGATAACCACGTTCACGTTCGCCAAACAAACTTAATGAGACTATCGCATACTCGCGCGACGATCGTGTTGGTTAGGACGCGGCCATATAATGAACATGAAAAATGATGATTTTATATGAAAGATGAAGTCTGAAAAGTGTGCTGGTGGCGGAGGGAAATAATATGACGCCTGGAGCCCCCGCGGGTTATGCAGAGATGTACAATGCATCAACATTTAGCCAGTTATAAGTATGTGCAACTCCCATGTAATAGGTTTGTCACCAAAACGTTCTTTGGTAATCGGTATTCATTTATGAACATATAGTGAGGAATCTTTTTAGCGTGAACGTCTAGATTTTACACACATTCACAAACTACTTTTGACAGAGTAAATGACCAAAGAAACAATGGATGGACAGGACTATAATAGACGAAAGTGAGCGAAAAATACTACATAATGGCTGATTGAGGTGTTGAAGAAGGTAAGTAGCAATAATTTATATCTATCCATACTAATATTATAAATGCGAAAGTAACTCTGTCTGTCTGTTACGCTTTCCAGCTTAAACCTCTCAATCGATTTTGATGAAATTTGGCATGAGTATTTCCCGATTGGCTGTGCCTACATTACAGCATCACTATCAATAAACATGAAGTTCTTATTATGTAATGTAGTCAGCTAAATAGATGTATTTGGAACATACTGTGCTCTTCCCCTCCTCCCCCTCCGTCCCGCTATGACAGGTGTGGAGAAGTGCTCCGGATGCGTCAGAGGTAGCTGGTCCAGAGTCTCACTCTCGTTGAAATGTCGCCCACTCTTAAGACACAACGCGGACCGTCGCAGCGTTGTTATATCTCCGTCGTCAAACACTAAAACGAAGAAATATTAAATAGATTAAGGCAGATCTTTCAATATTTTTTTTTTTAATTTATACATTAACTTTTATAGAAAGAATTAACATTTATGGCAGTTTGATAATTAAGAGCCGTGAAGCCCTACTAATCACTTAAACGGTTGGCATTGCAAATAACACACCTAGAATATTCCTGTATTGTGGATGTGTTTCCAAACATATAAATTCATATAAACAAACAGCCAGACCTGGAAAAGTACTTGTAGGACAAAAAATATTTGTACCATGCAGAATCGAACCCGCGACACGCAGCACGGCAGTTAATCGCTTAACCACAGTGCCAACATTGCCATCTCATCCAATATGGTAATGCCAGTCTGTTCCAGTTGAAACAGATGCAAATAAATTTTTTGATGCTTTATCATCTTTTCCCTGCTTTATTATATACCTACTTGTACTAAATAGAATAGTCTTTTTAATGCACATATATAAATAACAGAACATGATGATTCAATTGGCAGTCTTATCATTAAGAGTGAGGGATCTTTTACAGACAACTTAAAAAAAGGAAATATTACTTTTAAGACTTAGTTAAATTTTCAAAATATTAGTTGGACTCCACAGTTTTTCTGCATATGTTTTGATCCTGTGGGAATATTAGGATAAAAATCCTATGTGGCACACATAACTTGTGACCAGGTGGTCACAAGTTATGTGTGTCAAAATTCATCCTAATCTGATTAGTAGCTTTTGTGTGAGTAACAAACAGCCATACAAACTTTCTCAATGATAATATTAGAAATCAACACGAAATAGTCATTTCCCCATTTAAAAATTGTGGATTCTGAACAGAGTGTGACATACCAACAGTATACTGGCTACAATCTTGTATCTTTGTGATGACAGCTTCCATAGGGTCCTTCTTAGGATCTTGCTTCACTTCCACTATATTCCCAACTCGCAGAGTACCTTTCAGCACATCATCATTTACTGTGATAAAGCCACCTCCTGCTTTTAATGTCAACTGCAATAAAGAAAAGCAAAACATTTACAAATTTTTATAAGAATCTTTTTCAATCCAGGTTTTAAAATATGTGAATTGCTGATTTATACTATGTATACTGTTACTGTCTGTCTTAAAATCATTGTCATGGAATTTAATTTTCGGAAATAGTTTAACTATATTTCCAAAATTTTAATTATAACAATTTAAAATAGATGGTGACTGCATAAGTCACAGGAGATCAATACCACTATTGGGTTTTAAACAAGGTTGGTATCAATAGAAATAGTAATTGGGCCTCATGAGAAACAATTGGGTTCATATTGTAGTTTTCAATTTCCTTACCTTACACTTAATATTTCTTACAACTTTCTTTATCTTAGCTTCACAGAATGCACCTTTATACTTTGCACTAACATCTGTACCCACTGGCAAGAATGGTGGGTCGTCACCCTGCTACAAAATTAATACACATTAGTAAATCATTTAACAACACTTTATCAACAGTATATTTTGCACATAAGGCCTTACCATTGTATACGATGCGTTTTAGGTTTAGGATCTGCCAATTCTGAAAAAAAAAGGATTATCATTACACAGTTAGCAGATATACATAGTACAAAAACAAAAAAAATGTCAGAGTTTTTTTCTTGTTCTGTTTGCATTACCTGCTACTACATAAATTGCTGCTTACTGAGATAAAGTGGTGCAATGCTAGATATTTTAAGTACACACAGTACGGCCAAAGTGTAGTCGTATACTATGTATTCCATGAAACATAAACGGATACAAATCAATTATTCGTTTCGGGTCAGCAGCTGTCGCATACGGAGTTTACTTTGGAACTGAACTATACTGGAAATACTATAGCTGGATATACTGAATTGACATTGCGAATGGTCCAAATAATCACAACAAGCAGTGACAACAAGCGTTGGCCGAAAAAAGAAAGTAGATTGCGCGGCAAACAGTAGTGAATATAGTCCCTGAACCTTTTAAATTAATAACATTAAGTGAAATCCCTTACCTTGAGTATTTAATACAACATTAAAATGTCACATAAGTAAAAGATGTTGAGAATTAGTAAAAATGCACAATAAATTCAACATCCATCTTTCTCGTAAATCGTTTTTGACAACATTGCCTTGCCAAATGCCAATTCAATTTGACAACTAAATGACTTAAGTAACTTAGTATTACCATATCTTTTAAGCTGTACATTCTCAATCGATATTGTGCGCCGAAATGTTTTATGGTTATCTGTTTGCATTCACCAGCATTCACTTATCTGTGGCAACAGGTATGACACAAATGAACATTGAACACGTCAAACAAAAATAGTTTTGTGTTTTACGAAGATATGAAATGATGTTTTGAAAATGTATTTATTGACAGTCTTGCGATTTTGGAGTGCGTAGAAATTTCTCTGGTTAATTCATATAAAAATTTGAGTGCATCGGCGAAACGTATTAGTACCAAAATGAAGGCTTTACTAGCGACTGTGATCAGTCTTGGACTTACGACTGTGGTTATCGGCAATGCCTATTACCAAAAGAAACAGTTTTATCCTTCGATAGTTTACCTAACGAATTCCAACCCTAGCATGGCTGTAAGTATTATATCCTTTACATAGTAAATTGCAGCCAAAAGTTTAACGGTGCATGGGCGCACCGCCATTGTATTTGATTTAACAGTATTTTATAACTTTATAATTTCTAAAACCTTCATTAATATTCAAGATAATCTCCTAGTGACGCTATTCATTACTAACAACAAACTTGAACTTGCAGGTAATGTATTTGCAAGCTTTTATACTAGTTTTACTAGTAGGCAAACTGTTAAGGAAGATATTCTTTGGACAGCTTCGTCCAGCGGAATTTGAGGTAAATTAATCAATTTCCTGCTTTTCTGTATGATATATGTAGATATAAAAAGGTGATATTTACTAAATACATTGTTTTTATTTCAGCATTTGATAGAAAGATCTTGGTATGCAATAACAGAGACCTGTTTGGCATTTACTGTGTTCAGAGATGATTTTAATCCAAAGTTTATTGCGCTGTTCACTCTCCTGTTGTTCCTCAAAGCATTCCATTGGCTCGCTGAAGACAGAGTAGACTATGTAAGTAATGGTTTCTATTAATACTGTACAGACAGTGTGTAGACAAAGAAACTAATTATAATATGTAATTAAGGGGCAAAATAACTTCTGACTCCTAGGTGATGTTACACATTATGAATTTCTTTATTTTTATCATTATGAATGTCTTATTAGATTTCTGATTTTTTGGGTATAAAATAAAATTTCCTCATAAAAACATATACTAAGTACATTATTGATGCAGGTTAAAAAATAAGTTAATTTTCCACATACATCATAATCTCAACCACAAATTACAAAATAATTGTTGTGCTGGACAATCAGCAGCAGTATGGTTTTATTTAAATAAAATTAAGGCTCAGAATTTAATAATGGCCCTGTTCTTTTTAAATCAAATTCTACAATATATTAACCAATAATATATATAATATGCTTATCTAAATAACCCATAATTTTAAGAGGATAGTAGATAATAAAATGATTTATTAAGTGTTACTTATGTAGAAGCGTAAGTGGAAATAATTGATTTTATAATAATTACCAAAATATATCTACATATTGATTGGCCCATGAAAAGAAAATGTCTTAAGTAAACACAAATCAAACATTTAATCTATAACAATATTGAAGTGATAATTAGAAAACTATGATTGTGTATCATTGTGTGTGTTTCCTACATTAGAAAATAATCATTTTTTATGCATATTTCTAGCCAAACATTGATGCTGTTGCCTTGTAATGCTTGAGTATGCTTTTCAACTACTATTCCTCTTATTAATAATTATATTATTAGAATTTTTTTGTGATTATTTGCTTTAAATGCATAAAATGAGGGTTTTTTATGTCATCTACATGAGTTTTAATAAAAATAATAACTAATATATCCAAAAACACAAAAATAAGTTTGATTTTTTGTATCTCCCGCCACATATTGTAAAACGATCCGGATTGGCTAATGACACGATGACGTCATACGCGCATCAGGACTTGTTGTTCTGTGTTCTCAGGTGTTTTATCGATGTATTTGTACAACCCGGTACAGCACATCACTCGTAAACCATTTTATTAGATAAACAACAAAATATCCTGTCAGCAAAAAGGTATAATAGTGATGGATATTTGGACCAGATATATACATTTAAGCCTGGTGTCCTTTCTCTAAGTTACACATTTGTAATTTTGTTTAGATGGAGAGGAGTCCAGTAATAGGATTGTTGTTCCATGTGAGGATATTGACTCTGTTGATGTTGCTGGCTCATGCTGACTTCTACTTCATTCACCATGCATACCAGTTCACTGCCTCCAAGGGGCCCTCTGTTCAACTAGTTTTTGGCTTTGAGTACAGTATTTTAATAATAATGATCGTGAATATACTGATCAAGGTGAGTGGTTTGTTACAAAATGACGATTGAATATTGATTTTGTATAGTTTCAAGTGTAAAACCTAGTTATACATATATTATGTTTTATTTTTGCTTTGCTAGTGTAATTACTACTACAAATAAAATAAAAACAAAGCTTAAAAAAACAGCATTATATGCAACTATATTACACTTCCATAACTGTTTGTTTATAATTACAATGTTGTGAATACCAATTGCAATGTTATACAGTAAATAACAATATTGTTATGTTTTTCTATTGCTAGAAGGTCTTTTGTCATTGACCTTGATTTTATTATAACATAACAATTCTAGGTCACTAGCTGTGCCTTTACCCGCGTAAGTTTGATCCTGTGGGAATATTGAGATAAAAAGTATTCCATATGTTATTTCTAGTTATAAACTATTAGCTTTCCACCCGCGGCTTCGCCCGCGTGGAGTTCGGTTATATCGCGCTTTTTAGATTTCCCTCGGGAACATCAAATTTTTCCGGGATAAAAGGTAGCTTATGTCCTTTCTCAGGGTCTAAAGATTGTCTGTACCAAATTTCAGCAAAATCGGTTAAGAGGTTTAAGCGGGAAAGCGTAACAGACAGGCAGAGTTACTTTCGCATTTATAATACTAGGTGCGCCACGCGGTTTCACCCGCGTAGGTTTCCTTATGCTCCGCTTCTATTGGTCGCAGCGTGATGTTATATAGCCTAAAGCCTTCCTGGATTAATGGGCTATCCAACGCAAAAAGAATTTTTCAAATCGGACCAGTAGTTCCCGAGATTAGCGCGAACAAACAAACAAACAAACTTTCAGCTTTATATATTAGTATAGATTAGTATGGATAGGTGCAGGATTATTACATTATAATAATTATTTTTTTCCTCTCCAGTATGTTCTCCACGCTATCGATTCGCGCTGGGAAGCCCCATGGGAGAGCAAAGCCGCAGTTCTTCTGTATACTGAGTTGGCTATCAACTTCCTCAAAGTCCTCCTCTACATTGGATTCGTGGCTGTTATGGTCAGGATCTACACCTTGCCACTCTTTGCATTCCGACCCATGTATGAAACTATGAGGTGAGAAAAAACTATGAGTTGTTCTGTCTGTATCATTCCTTTGTATATCTCCCCTCCTCTGTGTCATTCCTTTGTATATCCTGTATATCTGCTACGGCTGTCAATCTTGGGATATATATTTTAATAGTGCATAAGTGTGCATGAAGACAAAGTTGCTCACTTTATTTCTTTACTTTCATAGTCTTGATTTATTGGCACACAATCCAACTTGATCAGAGAGACATTAGATGTAATACCATAAGCTGTTGGTGCACGTACTTTGCAAAGCCCCATTACCATGGTTGGGGTCTTTAAATCTAGCTACAGAAATAGATCCGATATTATATCTATCACCTTGCTGAGTATTATAGAAGAATGAACATTGAAATTTGGGAATTACAATAATGAATTGGAAAAAGGTCTTATCTAGGTAGTACTTTAACTAAATATTTAGTTGAAAAATACAAAAATAGCAGTAATAGCACAGAAACTTAATCAGGTAATATATTCATCATGACACAATGAACAACAACGTGCGAAATTTGCGTGATTGACTAAGCAATTGATATGATTTCGAAGCAATGAAAGATATTAAGCGGTCATAGTGAATGGGTTTCATTTGAGCGAACACATTTTCAAACATATGGAGCAATGTAAGCAATATATTATTTTAAAATGATTCAAATAGAGAATTTTTGATTCACTAACTCACTTTTGTGAGTTAGTGAATTAGGATGCAGGTCGATTTCTCAGACCAAAGACAACAGTTACTTACACACAACAAATTTTATTGCGAATATTGCATTGTGATATTAAAGGCAGAAGTGGCGACTGTATAGCGATTCAATCTGTGCAAAAAGTCGCCTTGTGACCCCGCCCTAAATTAATACTATTTTTATAAGAAGGTAATGTGAGGACAGTGGTAATGGCTGCGAAATACGAGTTTTTGTAGGTCGTAGCTTTGAATCCAGACAGGCAGCTACTATATGTACCTACAACATTTCATAATTACTACTCTCAAAACGGCGAAGGAAGATATCCACGAACCCGTACAGCGCCTGCGTGGCTGATTACGGTCCACTGAAACTCACAAAGGAGATTTATTGCTGAATTATGTTTATAATCATTTTACAAACCAAATACTCTTTGGTTCAATTAGGTTTTTTATTTATGTAATTAACAAACGGATAAGCTATTCGTGTGTAGAAATAGGGCTTCATTTATATTTCATAAGGTGCCCAATTAGCATAGATTTAAACGGTGTCTGAGTAGCTAGTCGGGTCGTAGCCGGGGTCAGGTATAATAACGGCAGTTATGATTGCAGGAGTTTCAAGAAGGCGTATAATGATGTGGTTCTGTCGCGGCGCGCCATCCGGAACATGAACACCCTGTACCCGGATGCGACGCCCGCTGAACTTGCTGCAGCCGACAACGAGTGCATTATATGCCGTGAGGAGATGCATACCGGTATGTACAGCTTCTATATTTATTGAAAATAGAAGTCGCTTATCATGTCGGCTTGCGTGTCCGCGTTGTTATTTTTTTATATATATACGGCCAAATCACACAGATTGAGCTAGCCCCAAAGTAAGTTCGGGACTAGTGTTATGGGATACTAACTCAACGATACTATATTTATAATAGATACATTTATATAGATAAACATCAAAGATCGTTTTTCCAACATGACCTGGCCGGGGCCTCCACGTCGCAGGCAGGCGTGTTGACCGCTGCGCCACAGAGGACAATTATTCTAACTAAAGCGTGCAGCGGATTTTTATTTTAATGCTAATCCGAAAGTTGTCCTTCGGACACTCTTGTAATAGCAGACTAGGAGACTAGGTACTAAGAAACTCATAATGAAAATATCCAATAACACTTACCAACCCTGGCATCTAACCTAAGACTAAGGTGCGTATTACAGAACGTCACTCATAACTCAAGCCCCACTTAAGTCTCGTTTCAAGCCATTTGATTGGTTGAAACTAGTTTTAAGTAACGCTTAAGCAGAGATCAATGCTGGAGTTTCGTTCTGGAATACGGACCTAAGACCGCACAGGCGTACACTCGCCAGTAATGCTTGCGACCTTGAGGTTGAGACCAATAGAATGCTTAATTCCTCATCACTGATAGAATTTAATCCCATTTATAATAGGTAGCAGTTCCGGTTCACGGTAGGATATTAAACTTCTCGATGTTTCGTCAAGTCGTAAAACCGTCGGAAGCAAGAGCGTGTCGCTATTCTTTTATATATACTTACTAATTTGTTCATGAACACGGAACTGTTGTTTTTTGAAAGTTGTTTTCATATGTGTAATTAATTTAAATTTTGCGATGGTGGATTCGTCCCTTTCGGCATCATATTACTTACACCGAATAATATATTGGTTCTTCGTTTGTTTTTCATGTGTTGGTTGTCATATCGGTTATCGAGCATCAAACTCAACAACTTCATCGTGGGAACAAAACCCTTAAACATGACTTTCTGATACATATTGAATACATTCTAGTGTTTCGGTATTAGTTCTATAAACGTCAAGATCAAAACATTGCATGGTTCCTATTGGTGAAGAGCCCGTTTTAAAAATAATAATTGGCTTTTACATTGCTTTCAAATAATGTGTGGAAGCACTTTGTATGCCCTGCCTGTGTCAACAAGTGCAAGGTCAATTAAGTACTTATGTACAGACGACAGCACATCAAGCTACTACAGTCTGTCAGATTTTCTTATTAAATTTTCAACAATATCTCTACAGTATTAAGGCTTAAGGTTGATTGGAAATATCTGACAGTTTGGGGTAGTTTGACCTGCTGTCGTCCGTACAATGAAGGGTCAAAAGTGCATTACCACTTTTGAACTTTATTGCAATAACAATAAGGGTCAAAAGTGCCATTCCACTTTTGATTCTTACTGTACATTAAAAAGAGTTAGGAGATTATATCAAAGAAGTATGTAAAAAATTAACATCGTGAAATAAGGAACTAGAATAGCAATTACTGTTCTATCAAAACATCGAAAAAAGTAACTGTAATTAGTTTATTACACAACCTTTTAGAAGGCTTGTTATCGAGATGTCTATTTTATAAATTATAACTTCTAAGATAATGATTGACCAAAGCGATAAAATAAATACGTGACTTTCAGTAATTTCCATCAATAATTACGTCATGATTTCACATAATTATTTTTGTAACAATATGAAGAAAAATAGTTTTTGTGTACCTACAAAAACTATTTTTTTTTTCTGTTCTGTGTAGGTACTGCTCTTATAATTGCGAGTTATTGTTGAATTCTTAACATTGTATTGATAAAGCACAAGGTCGGTGAAACCTGAAAATTGTGCGATTAAATTAAGACAACAACGAATTAAACTCATACGCGAGGGCAGATGACCTCGCACAGCTGGTAATTATAAAAAGGTACATATTTATATTGTAACATTTGTAACGTGTTACCTGTGTTCGTATTGTGTTCGTGTTCACGTAAAACAGTGTGGCTACCATGAGGTTTCATTATTTATTGGCGCTCTCATTCGTTGAGAGTTCTTACAACCTTGAAGCGGGCCAATCGGTGAGTCAAACGTGGTTGATATCGATGATCGAGTCTTCATAATGAAAACTCATGGTAGCCCACACAGGACGCCACGCTTACTTTATTATTCATGTTTCATTTTGGTTATTACTCGTTTATGTGGAAGACTTTATCGGACCTTGTATCATACATACCTACATCATATTATTCTTGTTATTTAACGACCATGTCAAGTGATTACTGTCACACTGTTGAAGTCCAACTTGTTTTCGAGGTTGAAAAGTGCGTTTGGGTTCTCGTCTATTTTATAGTACATTGAATAGAATAAGACAAGCTCTTCGAATCGCTAAAATTAAGGGGACAGTGGGCGGGGCACATTGCTCGTAGAACCGATGGCCGATGGGGCAGTAAGGTTCTGGAGTGGCGACCATGTACCGGAAGACATAGGGAGGCCCCCAACAAGATGGAACGATGACCTGCTGAAGGTCGCGGGAAGCCGATGGATTCGGGCAGCACAAGACCGGTTATTGTGGAAAGTCTTGGAGGAGGCTTTTGTAAGGCAGTGGATCTCTATAGGCTGAAGAAGAAGAACGGGATACTCTTTATTATGTGCACCAATAAGTAAGTTTCTTAGAGGTGCTGGTAATGATATTTCGGAATCAGAATGCTACGTAACCGTAGCCTGTCTGACTGAACTAGGCCTAACTGTGTTTTATTACTCTGCAGGCGCAAAGAAGTTGCCTTGCAACCACATATTCCACGCTGCGTGCCTGAGGCTGTGGTTCCAGCGGCAGCAGACGTGTCCGACGTGTCGACTCAACGTGTTGCGCGCACCGGCGCCGGATGCGGGCGGGCCGGCCGGACCAGCGCCGGCTGCCGCGCCCGTGCCGGGACTCGCAGCGCATGCACCGCACGCGGCGCCCGCTCCGCCGGCTCCCGGACCTGTACCGCCACCCTTCCCGAACATGCCGCCGCCACCACGTTAGTAGCTCCATAGCATCTCAGCTCAATCATAGACACAATGTTGTCAAAACCTGATAGACCAGTCAAGACAGTCTCCTATTGCTGAAAATATCTTAGTGCACACTTAGTAAATATGGGGCTAAAGTGAAGTAAACTTGGGCCAAATTCGATAAATAATAGAGGTAAACAAACCGTTGCTAGGCAATGAGTAGTTTACGCCTAAAAGACAGATGTTAACAACCTTTTCTATATAGATGATTTTCATAAAAGCAATAATCCTACTTCCTACTAATGTGAACAGTTTATTTATGTTTAGATATTTATGATTTGCATAGTAAGCTAATTTCCTAATAGGTTAAATTTTTTGATACATATATTGTAATACTTGAAAGTATTACAATGCATGTGTTATGCAGTTGATTTGAAAGTAATTAAAATACGCAAAATTGTATTAACAAATGCCTCAACTTTATTCATTGGCTGAATCCCACAAAATGTGTTTAATACCTGGATTTCATCCATCTTTCTTTTTTTGTAGGGCTATCACGTAAAATTAATGTCGACTTTTTAATGGTTTTTCTAAATACGAAGTTATTATGCATGTTATTTTAGTGATTCTATTGAAATATGCTGCAATAGTAATTGTTAATAAATAGTTAGCATGTTAAAGTCGATAATCATGTATATAACATATTTGTAAATCGTGAGTTGTGATAACTCCATTGATATAATATTAAACTAAGGTAGATACGTCACTAGCGCACTGAAAATGAAGCGTACAAAAGGACGTAAGTCCAGCAAAAGTCGCTTTAGTTTTGGTCGATTCTATTTAAGCACAAACGACAAACGCTAGCCGTCTTTTTCTTCTTTATGCTTTAGATTGCGCCCCATCTCACTCACACTGTGCCAACGTGTGAAATGTACGCAGAATAAAAAAAATGCATGTGTGTGCTGCTGCTCCGATCGGCATATTTATTTTGGTTAATTTGTTAGAGCATATCATATCATTCTGTTTAATATTATATCAATGGTTAACCCTAAATTGGTTTGTTTATTCTTTATGGACCTAGGCGTTAGTTATAGTATTATTTTGTATTTCAAGCAGCTTTATAACACTGAAAGAAATTGATATAACATTGGCCCCTATTTCCTTGTTCACAAACCAACTAAATTTAAGTTAAGTGTATATTTTTTTCTTTATATTTCATTAACAGAAGGACAGACGATGATATGTTAATTTAGACCTGTCAAATTAGTCCGCGCCTGACGTAAATTGATGTAATTTTGATCGCCATGTTTATAATCGCTTCTAAACTGTCTATGGAATGGAGTTTGGCGGGAATGTCAAGATGAGTGTCACGCTCATTTTTCATTGGACTTTTAAAATTATTTATAGTGTTGTTTACTAAATAAAAGCGCGTGATTTATGTAGTAAAAAGTGCATTCAGTGAATAATTTATAAAGAACAGTGAAATATTGTAGCATAGTGGCCACATCATGACCTCACCCAAACTTCCTCCTTGTCGGTCTGACGCGGGAAACCAAAGGAGATAGTTTAGTTTAAGCTAGTATAAGTTAGGATAAATTAGGATAAGTTAGGATATAAGACTCGAGAAAAAACATACTGAAGACTAGGCTGTATGGCGTACTATGCCTTTGCCTTTTCCGTTCAAATGAACGGAAAGAATGAAACAAAAAAAAATGTATATGGAATATCTTAATTTGACAGGATTAACAAAACTAAAATGTTAACTTCTATCCTTTCCTTAACGAAATAGAAAGAAAAAGATATTGACAATTTCGAACTTGTTTAAAACCGGTTACTATTTATATGTATGTAGAAGAAAGTGTTTTCTACTACATGCACTTGGCTTAAAATTAGTTTGGTTTGTGAATCGGCGCCATTGTATTCTAACAGTATTATATGTGTGTTGTAGCAATGATGGCGTGGGGAATGCCTCCTCCGCCACCGCCGCGCCCTGCATCACTGGCCAGCCTGACCACCGCCGAGCTGCAACGTATGGAGGGCAATGAGCGCAGGAATATCGAGGCTAGACTACAAGTAATATCAATATTTATATAACATTGGCTGAAAAAATACATCAATTAGTACCAATTTAACATTTCTATGGCGATGGGCGGCACGATTGGTGCAGTGGTTGAGTGATCGACTACTGCGTTACGTGTACGGGGTTCGATCCCCGCACGGAACAAATATTTGTATGGCCTAGAGGTAGTTGTTCTGGGTCTGGCTGTTTGTGTATGTGAGATTAAATGTTTGTAAACACACCCAAGGTATAGGAGTAATTTCTATATTTATATGTATACAGAGTGGGGCTGACAATATGACAATAAATTAAACATCGTGTACCTCAACACATTCTCAGTCTACCCATAAAAAATCATATAAATATTTCCATTAGTTTAGTCACAGGAAATTATTTTTCATTTTTCACATTTTCTACATGATGTACATGTTGATAAGGAAGCTCTTACAGGTTAATGACCGCCGCATCTGCGGTACCAAACTTTAATAAAAACGGCGCGTTTTTTATTTATGATGCTAGGTTTTTTTCTATGGTTTAGGATTATTCCTTTGAACCAGCATTGTTCGTGTTTTCATTTATTGTCGTATTGTCAGCACCACTCTGTATATAAAAAAAACATTTCTGTATAAATTTGCCTTGTTTTACCAGTTACTTCGAGAAATACAAGCCATGTTGGATGCATCGGTGCTGCTAATGCAGCAGTATTCTACAGTCGTAGCTAATTTACCGCAAAACAACGCTACTGTTTCCACCCAAACGGAAACGTAAGTAATCCTTATCATTTTATATTGATGTATAAAATAACATCACTTGAAATATTGGAGTAAAAAACTTGTTATGGAATAAATATCGATGCAGTACGAATGAGAGAGAATGCGATGAAATCAAATGACTTGATAATTTTAGATGTTGCATTATTGAAATAAACTTAATGCAAGTTGCAGATGAATTGATATGCATCAAATTCTATCTTGGAATTGTATTTTTTTGTATCCTACTTGGTGTCCCACTGCTGGGCAAAGGCTCCCCTTTTTCCTTTTAAACCTCCCCGTCTTGTTGCTTGCTATCTATGTTGGCTCTAGAATTCTATGTATTGTATTTTTTTTTTAAATTTATTATTACATTAGTTCTTATTTGGTTTTTCTATTACTTTTTGTTTGGGAATGGATGTTATTTACCTAAAATAAATTATTCTTATTATTATTTTATCACGCTTAACAAAACCATAAAAAAAAATTATACCTACCTACAGAAGAATACCAGAGGTAACAAAGGAAGCCCCAGTACAGATGACATCTCAAGTGAAAACGGATCCGGACGTCGTGCCTACCACTTCGAGCTATACGCAACCCTCGCCAATGCCATCCACCAGCAAAACCGTCGTCACGGACGACCTAGGTACCATACAACCTGACACCACGACCCCTATAGACACTAATAGGTAAGTAAATTACAGTAACCCACATTCATAAGCCACCTGCAGTGCAATTCTGTGACCATATCACCACGAACACTTAGGTGAAGTAAGCAGAGTGAGTTTCAATCCTACTAATGCTAAGGCATTGACACTATAAACAGCTCACTTTTCAATCCAACTTATCACGGTGAGATTCTCACAAAATCGATCGACTCGCCGCTGACGATTAACTAAGATCGTGTAAGTAGAGCTAGCAAAATGAGTTGGTGAGCAACAATTTCTCGCTCGTATGCATATGTAGGTCTCAAAGTTTCAGTGAATGTTCTGCCCACCAAGCGGGAGTCGCTAAGTGAGTAACCACTTTGAAAGCTGTTGTTACTGCGATAGGTATTCGCCAGCGGTGTCAAAAGCCAACAATCAACTATTAGAATATACGATATTTTTTTAACCAGTGTGGAAACTGTAACAATGAATTTGTGTATAATAGGCTATTTGACAGTATGCATATTTTGGATTATTTGCTTTCATCATCAGCCTTTTCAGCTTGTGAGTCTGCGGTCCGCTTTACCAGTCCAACTGCTGAAATGGCTAAACTTCGACATTTTCCGTAAAGCGAATGCCGTCTGACCTCCACAACCCGAAGGCGACATCGAAGCATTGCAGTTAGACCAATTGCTAGACTTTTGAGGGCTCCAACAACCCGTAACGACTGCCACTAGATGTTATTTACGCTGCTTTTCGCCGCCAGACCATTAAAAAAAAAAACAGCAGTAGCCGCCTCACAACTTAACCTTTTAATTCCAGAGACAAGACTGATGTGGATGCGGCCGACGAACTCAGAAGACGTCGATTGCAAAAATTCGCGATGGATAAATGAGCTTGTTTATAATTTTTGTTTCGATTTCCCGATCTACTATTATTTAATGTACAAAGTGTTTCGGTATGTGTAAGCATTATCTATTCTAATTTGAAATAAATGTATTTATGTTCTTGTAAATATAATGGGATATACACATGAATACATTACAATGATACTTTGCTTTCTTATCGCATACTACATAGTTTTGTTGTTTTGTATTAGAAGTAACAGACTAAATAAATATAATTGAAGATTGAATACTTAATGTGAGAGAGTTGTGATGAAATAAAAAGATTTTTTACATTATTTAATAGGTGTATAAATAAGTTTCCACCGTTTTTTGAATATGCGGATGAGCATTATAGCAGAGTAAAGGGCGCGTTTTTCCTCTTCCTTCTATCTTCCTCCTTTCAATTCCGTGTCTTCATACAATTTTGGTTACCACTACGTTCTTTGTCTTCCACATCAAAGTCACAAATTCTAAACTTTTGAAACCACTCACGACAACTTCTCTCGCAGCTGCAGACTTCATTATTAAAGATGTTAGAAAAGTTCCCGTAAATGATGCTTATTCGGCACAAAAATAAATATGTGAAACTGATACAGAGTCACAAATACTCGCAAGTGTATGTTTTACCAGATTTACGAACTTACGATATCACAATTAAAATGTGTCAAAGAGGTGTGTGTTTAAGAGGTTATGTCTAAATTGTCAGATGTTTACATCAGACAATTTAAACATAACCTCTTAGGAAGGACATCTTTAGTTGAACGGCGGAAACTTACTTGTACACCTAATATAATATATTATACTACACTAAATAGGTAAACTTGAAGCTCAGCAGTTATATAAAGCATTTATGTATCCATATACATTCTTGTTATAGTTTTCTAAGACAGGCATGCCACTGAAGTAGCGACTGGAGCTGTACAGCTGTAAGTCATTCTTGCTGTACCAGACATTTTTAGTACCCTCAGTACCATCAACATTTAGTGTATTCAGTTCCAAAACACCAAAATGATATTTTTGACCATCTGTTTGTATACAATTTATGTATATTGGCTCTGGTAGGTCCTTCACATCCTCCTGCAAGATAAACATACAATATATTTGTTAGTAAATTGTATAAATTAAAAATTTGGAGAAAAGGTTGATTATAAATGTGTTTTTCATCTTCTGCCCATTTTGTATATTGGCGTTAAATGACCTATTAACATCTCAGGATCAATCATCTAATCACTACATATTGTAAAACAAAGTCACTTTCTCTTTCCCTATGTCCCTTTGTATAATTAAATCTTTAAAACTACGCAACCGATTTGGATGCGGTTTTTTTTAATAGAGTAAATAAAGAGGAAGGTTCATCCATCCCTACTAATATTATAAATGCGAAAGTAACTCTGTCTGTCTGTCTGTCTGTCTGTTATGCTTTCCTGCTTAAACCTCGTAACCGATTTTGATGAAATTTGGCACAGACAATCTTTAGACCCCGAGAAAGGACATAGGCTACCTTTTATTGAAAAATTTGATATTCCCGAGGGAAATCTATAAAGCGAATATATATAATATATATAACCGAATTTCACGCGGGGGAAGCCGCGGGCGGAAAGCTAGTATGTATAATTAATAACATTCACTATGTAAATTGAGGAATATTTTTGAGGTTTCTAATGTTTTGTCGTAAATAATAACATTTTTTCCGCATTTGCTGTGAAACGCAGGCTGAACCCTATGAGGTATATATCTATCTCTTATGGATATCCCACAATAATTTTTTTTGCCATTTACTTTTCACGACAAATACCGGTTAATTTTCGAGGTTCTAACCAATACAGCAGTAATCCTTATCCAATTTAAATACATTGTTGATTTAATATAGATCTATATCGTCATTTACAGCATATGATTTAAATGAATATTTTCGAAGATATTACAAATTTAAAAATTGCGGGGTGTCGCGTTGTCGCGTTTGCGGCGGTACATGGTGCGGAGTTCGCGGCGTTTTTTATACAACGTTCACAGTTTTTCTGTAGTGTATTTAGTATTAGCATTGCACGCGTGCTAAGCAGGGGCGGGTTGATAGTTCTAAGATAATTAAACAACATGTTGACAGTGGTTTCTGATTTAGTCTCAACTTGCTCCACCATAATAGTGAACTTGTTACCAGTTCAAGCTAGGTTTTACTAACCCTTATCTCTCAGTAGATGAAATTTTAACTGCAAAACTTGTTGTCTATTGCAAATGCAGGCTGCATTTGCAATAGACAACAAAAGTTTTTCATTTGCAGCAGACAACAAAGGTAAGTAATTGGAAACAAAATGAGTAGGCCAAGGTATATCACCAATATGCTACATACCCCATGTAACTGCTTGGCATAGGCACTGGCTACAGTGAATGCATGAGTCAGTGATCTCCCAAGGATCTGCTGCTGAGTGACTGGTGTCTCATAGATGTTGTTCACTTCAGTCTCATTGTAGTGTAGCCAGGTAGTGTGCGGGTGTCTCAAACTGACACTCGGACGGATTGCTGGAAAATATTTTTTATATTTCACAATATATTTTGTATATTTATAGTACTGAGTGAACACTTCCTGACAGCTTAAACTAAAATTTAGTTACACATTACCTTTGAAATCTTCTATTTACATTAATTAAATATCCTTTAAGATACTTACGATATTTGCTTGTCTCATCATAAAAATGCTCTGGTGGCAATGTAACAGTATGTTTGACAGGATACAAATTAGGAATCTCGGAAAACTGCAAATTTTTCTCTACATCATGCTTTACAGGCTTGTTGCTGGTCACCAGAATATGAGAAATATCTTGGAATTGTATCAAATCATCTTCCTTTTCAAACACAGTTTGGCTTTCAACATCATTCACAACATATTTAGAAAGGGTGGCTTCACAGTCACTTGTCTTTTCCACCAGTTGTAGCAACTTGTTCGTAAGAATTTGACTGAAAAAAAAAATACCTATTAAGTTCTTGGTTATGGTATGATTGACACTTTGATTGTTGGTGATATGTGTCAGAAATAATTCAGGACAATGGTTCAGTTAGATACTACTAAGGTTAGCGGAGACTACATGCACAATTGGTATTGCATAAGTATTGATGTACTCACTTTCTTCTTCTGTCTGTGATACCCAGTATCCTAGGGAAGTTATATGCTGGTCTTTGTTGGTCCTTTATTTTAGGCAACTTTTTCTGTTCACAGTCAAATACATTAGCAGATAAGATAGCCTTTTTAATGTTTTCATGAATGGCTGAGGGTGCTGGCACCTGTGCAAACTCCTCAATATTAGGTGGTAGTCTGTCCTTAGCTATTATTGTCTTGGTAAGCACTTGGGCTTGAGCTATTCCTTCTAGGAGTACATTTGTACTTCTTAAAGTGTAGCATGGCTGTTCCTTGTATTCAGGGTGATTTTGGTCCAATGGAATCTGAGGCTCATAAGGCCCTATGATATTTATTCTGTAATTAAATAAAGTCTGAATCACTTATAAGGTTGCGGACAGATGCTAGGAAACTTGGCATTCTTGCAAAGGTCTGGGGTTACTTCACACTGGGACAGTTTCTAATGTTATAAAAAGCACAGGTCCACCCATGTGTGGAGTACTGCAGCTACATATGGGCTGCTGCTGCAAAATGCCTCCTAGCAGATTTGGTTAAGCTAATCTTCAAAGCCTGGAGCACAGGCATAAGGTAGCCAGCTTTTCAGTACTGTATAGGATGCATTTTGAAGAATATGCGCGGGAATT
The DNA here is from genome assembly GCA_017933935.1 of Sesamia nonagrioides. Classification (NCBI taxonomy): domain Eukaryota; kingdom Metazoa; phylum Arthropoda; class Insecta; order Lepidoptera; family Noctuidae; genus Sesamia; species Sesamia nonagrioides. The sequence goes on from JADWQK010002186.1 coordinate 280,955, forward strand.
ACATCACCGTTCCATCATCAGACCACATACGGCAAGTCTTTTATTACACATACATCTCGATGTACAGGTTTGAACAATTTGTCTGCTTTGCTAATGTTTGATTACAATTTAAGTGTTCTTTAAGCTAGAGTGATCAAAGTGAAAAAAAAAGGATTAAATTAGCTATGTATGAATGAAGAAAAAATACATAATTATCTTACCGTTCTGGTTTTTCAGGAGCCTGCTCCTTTTTAACGAATTCGAGAGCATCTTCAACTTTAATGCCTTTAGCTTTTAGTTGTTCCTCAATACCACTATCGATAGGTACTCGCTTTCCTTGGATCAACCAATGTCTCTTGAACATAAAATCAATGTGTTGTCTATTTAATATCTGTGTTAGTCGCATAGTTGTGACTTTTTATTTATAATTTACTTTAACCTCAACAATCAATAACCTAACTTTTATTTGAGGTGTCACTTGTCAGTAAGATTTTTTTTTTGTTTCTGGCCAAGGAAGTTCTATCTAAACTGGAATGTGAATTAAAGATCAAAACGCGGTCCGAGGGAGATAGCCCTTTGTCCTTGTTGTGTAGGGCGACTATTATAATAGAATTTTTATGGAATGTACGTAAAATATTTTTTTTCACTTATATTACCTGAGCTTTAATGAACATTTAGGCATGGATGCGAACTTTTTGAATTTTTAAAATGGATGAATAAATTGATGATATACGGACGACAGCAGGTCAATCTATCAGAAACTGTACAGTTAGATTACTAGAGATACTTAGGTGCGTATTCCAGAAGGAAACTCAAGCATTGATCTCTGCATAAGTATTACTTCAAACTAGTTGCAACCAATCAAATGGCTTGAAACGAGACATAAGTAGAGCTTGAGTTTTGAGTGACGTTCTGTAATACGGACCTTAGATTACTACTATTTCTAGTAGATATTTTATTTAGATAAATAAAATATCTACAAGAAACCAGAATTTAATGTCATTGTAAATACCCAACACATGTATTTATTACTCCGAAAGGAGACGGGCGAAATTGGGCCTGAACTGTACAGAAATGAATTATTTGTCAATAATTTTCATTTATTTTTTTTGTTTTCAATCATTTATTACTAATTCTGTTTTCGACAGGATAAAAAAGATAATATTTAATGAAATAATACTGACTTTCTTTACTTTCACTTTTCAACAATGTTACCAGATGAAATGCGAATCATTAATAAGTTATAATCGATAAATCAAATTATTACAAAAATAAAATTAAAAGTGAATCAGTACATTTCTAGAGATTCGGTTTAGAAAATCTTTTAATATAAGGTCTTAATTATATTATGTATTATTTACTTAATTACAAAAACATCTTAAAACAAATTGATTAACAGATCGATTTGATAATCGATCAATCATACTTTTTTATTATACAGGCAACAAAGTAATCTCGTGACAACGTGACGTTAAACGTCAAAAATTATTCCCTTCCTGGTTTGAACTTGCCTGGATATTGTATTTTGTTATAGTTTCGTGTGGTTTTATATTATTTTGCGTCTTTGGCAACGTATTTAGGATTCTGACGGTTATTATTTTGTCGGATGATTCACGCATTTCTCACAACAGACTTTGATATCTTCCTTACTCGACTTATTTCGAAACAACATACAATGAGTGACCAACACGTCTTCATTGTATCATATCGAGTTACGACAAATAGAAGCGGAAAGCATTCTTTCAGTTATAGAGCAATGGGTTGCACTTGCACCTCAAGTGGTAAGTCTTTATTTAAAACGTATGTATTTAATTAAAACTTCACGTTGTGATATTTTTCGAGTAGAGTCCAACAAGGATACCTTTAAATGGGTATATTATTGAAGTAAGTTTCAATAATAATATTCCAATAATAGTTCTTTTTATATAACTTGTTAGAATTCAACAATTTAATGAAACAATAGTAAAATTGAATGACCTTATATGAAAACATTAATACTAATAACGCAACGCACTAGTATCACCATGATCTCAGTAAGAAGTAATATACATAGATGCAATTCTGAAAGATACAGTTTTCTCACTGTGTTTATTTTGTGCAAAAAATATAAAACAATGTTCTGCATCATAAGTCTGTAATTATTATGTGTGGAAGCTGTAAATAATAATCTAATATTGTTGTAGGTTAATAGATCTCATCACATTTACCAAGGATGCAGAGATTTAGCTGTGAATGCCTTGGGCACAGATGAGCAACTTCCATCTCCAATGACTGGACATCTCCAAGTGTGTGTGAACTGTGGATGTTCGGTGTTGCGGGCAAGATCTCAATCATTGCACACTAACACCCAACGTGAAAGAAGAATTCATGCAGTCATTTCTGAATGGATATAGCCTCGGACTGTAAGTTTTTATTAGGTTAAGTTGTTTTGTATTTTATACTACCACAGGGTAATCTATGTATACTACTAGGTTTTTTTTATTTTTTCACACTAAGCTCTGAAATAGCAGTCAGCTTTAGAGAATCATTCTTGTAAATTAGTGTCACGTTCATGAGAAAAAGAAATATGGAAAAGTTAGTGTAATATATCTAGGCATTGTAAAAAACACAAATAATTATATTGCAGCCTGTATTTCCCGAAGGTGTAGATGAGATTTGCGTTATTATTGCACATATTTGCATTATATTGCATAGTAGTGCACAATACATTGAGATAAAAGCACAAAACCGTTTTCATGGTTTGTCTGTAGGAACGGAACAAACAGTGTATCAACAATAATTAATGATTACTAGCACGGACATTTAAATTAGTATCTAGCAAAGAAGTTAGGTCTTACAGAATTGCTTACAGACTACTGAGTGATGTATGTATTACTTTTTTAGAAAGAGACTCATGATATAATTTTTTTTCCAGATTTCAAGAGCTCAAGCTCTCATATGTCATCATTGCTGGGTGAGAGCTGATAGAAATGCTCATCATTTTATGACTGGATCATCTGGATCTTCAGCAGCAGTAGATTTAATAAGTGAATATGATGGTACAACTTCGCAGTCAACTTCACAGTATCCACAGTACACCAACGTAGCTGTGTCACAGGGCACCCAACAGTTTACCCCCAGGATAAATACATTTATAATACTAGGTTATAGAACTTACCTACCATCATCATTGCCGGAGGGTGAATGGTAGCATTCCTCATTAGAAGCTAATAAATCAAGGGCCGTCACTATATACATATGGGTTGTTGAAGTGGTGAACAGAAGGCTTAAGAGAGCTTTTAAATTATTTAGACAAGATTATTTTAATACTGCTTCGAAACATTTAATGACCGATTTTAAGGCTGCCTCACTATTAAATGCTTTTCAGGCTCCCATTACAAATCATGTTGATGCTGAAGATATTTTACAAATAATCAATGACAATATGAACAGAGAAAAAGATTTAGGTTATTATGTCATTCAAAATAATATAAACCGACGTATGGCTGATTTTTCAAGAATAAATGTTCAAAATGATAACTTCAATGATTTTCCACAGCTCACACATAGTGATTTAATAATAGTATCTTTAGGTATTTACCAAATTATACAGGCTAGGTCATATTATGGTGAGCAGTGCTCACCATAATATGACCTGGCCTGTGACCTAGCTGTGTGTGTGAGCTCACTGAGCATATACGAGAAGATGGTAGATATGAAATAGCAGTGTGTCGAAATATGGACAGTAACCTACTAAGAGAACTGTCAACATACACTCATTCTTGCTGGCTATTGAGAGGTCGAACTAAATCAAGACATGTTAGTTCAAAAACATATTTTACTTACATTTTAGTTGACAGTTGTTTTAATGGAAGAGAGGCTATAAAACAATATTACTGTAATTTCTTGGTCTAAGGTAAACGGACTGGTATTTTGGCGTGGCTAGCTGTTATATAATAAATAATTTCATTGTTGTTGTGTTTTCTTGTTTTCATTACTATACCTACATAGTATTGTATAAAGTTAACTTTTTCTTTAAATGAACAGACAGCTGTGTTGCTGGGGAGTTTGTTCCGCTGCTTCTTTCCAGCGAAAGCACTAGGCACTTCCTAGTGCTTTCGATGGGTGGGCGTTTTGGGGGACTGTCTTATGTAATAACGATGCTCAAAAATTGCTGATGCTCAGGCTATTTTAAATAAATGATTTTTTTATTCTTTTTTTTTTGTTTAACCCGCATACCAGCGCCTATGATGGCCGGGAGTTCGATATTGTCTCCCGACCAGGGCGTCTTGCTTCGGCTAGAGGCGTGAGGGCGCTGACAGTCCTGCTCCCTCACGAGCTTCGCTTCCGTCACCATCATCAGCAACCTTTTATCGTCCTACTGCTGGGTATAGGTCTCCTCTCATATAGAGAAGGATTGAGTGTAATCATTACGCTTGCTCAATGCGGATTGGCGATTTCAGACTTGTGTTAAAAGCGAAAAAGTGTTTACAACAGCTCCAGTAAATGGGTAGTTGGTAAGTCCAGGTTTCCTCAAGATGTTTTCCTTCACTTTCAGTCATTGGTGTCCAAGATATACTTAGACTTACTTGCTTCCTTTGCCAGCATTAATTGTATATGATGAAATGGATGATTAATAAATCGATATAAGAGAAATGTGATTTTTATTCTTGCTTACTCTTTTCTATAATTAGATTGTAAACATTGATATAATATTAAACTAAGGTGGATACGTCCTTAGCGCACTGAAAATGAAGCGTACAAAAGGAGGTAAGTCCAGCAAGTCGCTTTAGTTTTCGTCGATTCTATTTAAGCGCATACGACAAACACTAGCCATCTTTTTCTTCTCTATGCTTTAGATTGCGCCCCATCTCACTCACACTGTGCCAACGTGTGAAATGTACGCAGAATAATAAAATTGCATGTGTGTGCTGCTGCTCCGATCGGCACATTTATTTTGGTTAATTTGTTAGAGCATATCATATCTGTTTAATATTATATCAATGATTGTAAATGGTTTTCCTAATTTTTTTTTAACCTCCTTTGTAACATTTAATATGCAGTTTGTTTATTGTGTGCATTTGTTAATGTCATAAAAATACATTCTGATAAAATCTAGTCTACAAAAAAGTCTAAATAATTACTTAAACACCTATACCATATGACCGCTGACAGCTTGTAAGAAAACTTATAAAAAGCAAATGAGGTTAGTTTTGTGCAAGCTAATAATACCCTATTTCTTTTTTCTCCGATTCTGCCACTCCAAATAAAGTTTTATTTTTGAAATAGTAATAATATTGAAATGATTTAATGCAATAATCGTGGCTGTCCAATCAGGCCCAACTTTGTATGAACTTTCGCCCGTCTCCTTTATGGTCACCCTACATATAAACAAAATAACTTGTTTATGATTACCGCAAGAACCTTACTTATAGAATGATATTCCGCATCCAGAGTATGACTCACTATAGCAGACATTAATGGCACCCTTTTTTACCATCTTTTTTCTAATCGAAATTGTTGGTTTCAAACAAAATTACAAAAATAAATACGGGTAACACTAACACTTGGAAAGAGACAGAGGGCTACTGGGACTCTTTCTCCCTCGGACCGTGTTCTCTTCAAATAAAGTTTTATTTCAAATCAAATCATTTATTTCAGAAAATATCCATAGTTAACAACAAAAGAGACTTATAAATAAAACACAAACTTATAAACTAAAACAAACAAGAACCTCACATGGCAGTAATATGTCTGCCGCAGCATTGCTGGATGTACAGACTATCCAGTCGGTTGGCAATCATCGCGAGGACTGTCGCTGCCCCGCACTCTGTGCACCAGAGACGCGCACCGCTTACGCATTGTGGCGTGAAAGCAGTCGGTACGAGCCTCTGCGAACATGCCCGAGGCGCTGCAGTGGCGAGGCAGCCTCAGCACCGCCCTAAACGCATTATTGAACTGGACGCGGAGGGCGCTATATGCTGCACGGGTATAATCAGCCCACAGGCTGCACGTGTAGAGGGACGTACAGTAAGCTCTAAAGAGCGTTATCTTTACCTCCCTCGAACAGCGCACAAACCTACGCGCTATCATATTACCCCTAACTGACAACGCCCTCCGCTCCCGCTCAATGTCCAGATCGTCTTTCAGGTCAGCTGTAAGAATGTGACCTAAGTATTTAATTTGCAACACCTTCTCAAGCGGTGCTTTATCTATAAATACAGGAGGCACACTCTTCAGCAAACTAGCACCAAACACCATGAATTTACTTTTACCTGCATTATATTTCAACCCATGGATCGAGGCATACTCTTCACAGGTCCCTAACAGTTTTCTAAGACCGCAGACCGATGCGCTCAGCAGCACCATGTCATCAGCATAGCTCAGATTATTAACGCATACTCCGTCTACATGACAACCAACATGTTGACTGCTCAGCCTAACGATCAGGGCGTTCATATAGAGGTTGAAGAGCGCAGGAGAGGTCAACCCCCCCTGTCTCACCCCACACTCCAATTTATAGGGCTCTGACATTACACCCGCCCATCTGACGCTATTGGTCTGGTGTCTGTACCAATATTTTAATATATTCAAGAGTTCCGGGGGTAACCCAATACCCGTTTACAGTTACAGTTTCTCCCACAGTATGTTATATGACACTAGGTCGAAGGCTTTGGAAAGATCCAGGAAGCACGCATACACTGGAGTTTTGTGATCAGTATAATACCTGACGACATGCTTAAGACTCAAAATAGCAGTTTCAGTGGACAGTTTGGGCCGAAACCCAAACTGATTGTCATGGAATGACAGATATTCACCTAGGCGATTATTAAGCACGCCATCAAACACTTTTGCTATAACTGTTGCGAGTGAAATTGGTCTGTAGTTATTCATGTCAGCAGCATCCCCTGTCTTGTTCTTAACCACAGGCACTACAACAGTTTTCATTAGATCCGAAGGAAGGTAACAATGGCTCATACATAGAGAAAAGAACATTGCTAGCACTCTCGATATATGCGGGCCTGCATGTTGCAGGTGCTCAATGCTGAGCCCATCATAGCCGGGGGATTTACCTTTAGTCATCGTCTTTATAAAAGTAGCAATTTCTTTATAATTAAATTTATTCCCCACAAGACCACTAGGCATCCCAGCAGTGGGCACCCCAACTCCTTGATCTACTGGAGGCCGAACACGGAAATGGCTTCCAAATAAGTCAGCAATTTCTTTAGAGTCACTCACCCCACCGACGCACATCGGACGGCCAGGTTTCGGAGTAACGCTGTTAGTGGATTGCCAGAAACTCCGGAAGTCTCCGGATTTATGTTTCTCTGCAATGGCATCCATTTTCACCTGATCTTCATGATCCTGACACCATTTAAGCCTTGATTTAAATTCCTTTCTGCTTTTATTCATATCATCATATACACACCCAGTTCTAGGCCTCCCGCACATAACCCACTCCAGAAACCTCGTGCGGGCCTCTAGGTGAGCCCCACGGACGTGTTCATTCCAGCCTGCTATGCATGAGCCCCTCCTTCCACTCCTGGCACGCGTGCCCATACCACTAACAACTGATGCATTACGAAGGGCGGCTGTAATATCAGAATACAACTTGTCAATGATATGTCTGTGGCCGAAGTCTCCACAATAACTATCTGCACATTGAGAAAATTCCACAGGAAAGTCAATATAGCTCAGTCTCAAATGACATTCTTTAATATAGACTGTTATTTGCGCTTCATTCCTCTCACTCCATTTAATACCCTTGTTCGTATTTACATCACCATACGATGTAGGTATTGATCAATTTAAATTACATTGAACAACAAGGGGAAAATGATCGGACCAAGTAGTGTCATATTTTACATAAACATTACAAACAGTGCGTTTAGCCGCCTGGGTCACAATGCAGTGATCCAACCAACTATACGTTCCGTATACATCACTTAAATAAGTATAAGTACCAGAATGTAAACCCAATATATCTACATCTATACAAGACCATGATTGTTCATCGCAGAAATCACACAGTTCTTGAAAAAACAGTTCAGATGGGTAAGCGTTGTAATCACGCAAGATGAAAACAGATTCCACACCATATTCCGACGACGGTCCGACGAAGATTCGACGCGGCGCGGCGCGGCGGTTCGACGGACGGATTGACGGTCTCCGTGGCGCAGCGGTCAACCCGCCTGCCTGCGACGTGGAGGCCCCGGGTTCGATCCCCGGCCAGGTCATGATGGGAAACGATCTTTTCCTAATTGTCCTGGGTCTTGGATGTTTATCTATATATGTATCTATTATAAAATATAGTATCGTTGAGTTAGTATCCCATAACACAAGTCTCGAACTTACTTTGGGGCTAGCTCAATCTGTGTGATTTGTCTGTATATATTTATTTATTATATTCAGTTATTATTGCACTCACCGTACCAAGACAGTCTGTAAATTCAGGTAGATTAACATTGGCATTCGTAGGCATGTACACACTCATGACAATTATAGGGCGGTCTCTAGTTATAATTTTGATTGCACATACCCTCGTATTATTACACTGTAACACCGTCACTTGAGGGAATATCTCACACTTCCACAGCAATGCCACGCCACCGTGAGGCCTCCCCCGTAATATTCCCGCCGATGTATCCACTGCTTGTTGCAGAATATTATTTATGATGAATGATATATTGCTTTATGATATAGATTCATTAGATCCTTTGTCCATGCCTATACAGCATTCTCTATGGTAAACAATCTAGAATTGTCAATGTTCTTCTTAAAAATGTACTGTCATGGCGTGGTGTGTGTGTAATAAAATTAAAACTGCTTGAAGCAATAAAACCATTAAAAACTAAAACAACTCTCTTTAAGGGTCCGTCCTGTTAATCTGCTCATTTTGATCAATTTTGTTCCATGATTGTGAGAATATGTTACATAATATTAGTAAAATTATGTATGATATGGATAGTACAACTCTTCATCTAGCTGCTAGCTTGACTACTTTTTTCAAGAAACTTCATAATTAGTAGTAAATCTACAATTTCCAATACTCTTTTTCTCAAATTTCATGTTCGAGTGAAGTTTGACCATAGTTTCTGAAGAAACTACAAGCGATTTTGCCCATAAAAAAGTACTATTCACATCAGCATATAACTATCTTGCTGCTAGCTTGACCACTTTTTCGAGTTTATTTCATAATTCAGCCAAAAAAGAAGACAGAAATTAAGAAATTCAAGGGAAAACTGCAGCCAAACAAGTATTATGTTTTTTCTATAATAAAGCAACTTTTTTAAAAAATTAAAAAATGCCTCATTAATTTTAAGGTATTTTTATAATAGAAACAAAAGTTTATTTTATAAAAAAAAATTTTTTTCATCATGAAAATCAATGTCAAAATCTACTATATTTACGAGCGCGCAAACGCCGCCGGCTCAGTGGTAACACGGCTAGCGCAAAGAGAGGACGTATCACTTTGTGTCGCCAAGAGCTCGCGAGGTTTACGTAGGTTTATGTAAAAAATATACTGCGACTACCACAACTTTGTCCTTTAATTATTTTTCTTTCTTAGTAATATTATATTAGTTGTGAATTATATTAGGATATTTACGACTTATCCCTTGGATTGATTTAACTAATTTTTAACCGACTTTAAAAATGAAGGAGTATATTTTTTTGAGTTCGTGGATTTTTCCATCATTTGTGAACCAATTTAAAAATATCTTGGGTTTTTTAGTTCTCTATTAAAGTCAATTCACATAATGCTTTTGTTATACCTAAACTCATTTTTTTTTTTAAGATAATGGGGCGAAACAAGGGAGCACATTACCAATGTATCAATAAAAGAAAGAGGAATAGAGAGGGAATGGCAAGAGCCAGACAAGTGCTTAAAGAACGTACTTTTAATCAACTGGATACCACTTCGTCATCTACTATGAGTGTCGAAGTTGATGTAGGCACAGTACGTTTCTGCTATCTCATTTTTTTTTTAATAGCCTACTGTGTCTCCCTCTTCTGGGCAAAGGCCTCCCCTTCTTACTTCCAAACCAACCATAACCTACAACCACCAATACCACATTAACCTACAATTATTTATTAATTTTATTTCACAAGTCTTTCAATCAAATACAGCTTGTTACTGTTTTCTTTATATAATCACTAGCTTTCCGCCCGCGTAAATTTCGGTTATATCGCGCTTTTTAGATTTCCCTCGGGAATATCAAATTTTCCGGGATAAAAGGTAGCCTATGTCCTTTCTCAGGGTCTAAAGATTGTGTGCTTTCCGCCCGCGTGGTGTTCGGTTATATCGCGCTTTTTAGATTTCCCTCGGGAATATCAAATTTTTCCGGGATAACAGATAGCCTATGTTTTTTCTCAGGGTCCAAAGATTGTCTGTACCAAATTTCATCAAAATCGGTTGAGAGGTTTAGGCGGGAAAGCGTAACAGACAGACAGACAGAGTTACTTTCGCATTTATAATATTAGTATGGATATGCTATTTATTGCAGAGTAAAGAAAATAATCCAAAGGAAGTAAGTTATTTATTTAGAAACACAATTATAGCACTATTACAGAGCATTCCAATTCAGTGCTATAAGTAAGAATAAATTATACAAAACAAAAAAAAAACATTACATACATAAAGTCAGAATAATTAGTAAAGAAACATTTATAATATATTTACATTATATACTTAGACTATAATAAACAGGAACAATACCTATATCATTAATTATTATTAGTTGTTTGGCAACAAATTTATTTTCAAGCGATGTCTTTGAAATTGAGTCAAACAAGGTATGTACTGGATGTACTAACTATGCTGCATTTAATGCACATTAAGTAATAATAATTAATTTAATTCACCAGAAACACACATAAGTTTGAATTTTTGTTGTTTCAGCAGTCACCAGTTTCGTCGTTGGTTATAGAAGGACGAAGAGTAGTTGATTTTCAGTATTTTTTTGACCAATTTATTAACATTAAGTCACAATTCAAAATTTGGATGTAATGCATCAAACCTCGTTATAATTGAAGAAAAATTGCAAGGGTTTTGTTCAACATTTTCATTGTCATGTGCAATGTGTGGAAGTCAATTCCTGCTAAAGACGTGTCAAATTAAAACAAACAAACTGGACGTTAACCAAAGCGCTGTTTCGGGAGTTATAAGTATCGGATGTGGTCGAACCAACTTAAATGAGCTAGCTGCTTCCATAGATTTGCCACTTATGAATAAATCCATTTATGAAAAATGTCACGTCAATTTATTTAACTGGTGGAAAACTACAGCCGAAGCCACAATGATAGAAGCTGGTAAGGAAGAGGCTTATATAGCTCTCGAAAGTGGCAATGTAAGTCCATCAGGTATACCAACTATAGCCGTAACAGCTGATGCTGCTTGGGGAAAACGTTCATATAAAACAAATTTTTCTTCCGCAGCAGGCGTTGGAGCTAGCTAATAGGGGTGAAAACTGGCAAATTATTACATGTTGGTATTAAAAATAAATGCTGTGTTACATGTTCCCATGCAGCTAATAAAAATATTACACCCCTGAAACACCGGTGTAATAAAAATCATACTGGCTCTTCCACTAGTGTGGAGAAATCAATAATCGTTGAGGGATTTAGAGAATCTGTGAAAACACATAATTTAGTGTATGCAAAACTTATTGCTGATGGTGACTCAAGTGTGTATAAAAACATATTGGAAAGCAGGCCATATTCAAACGTTACGGTTGAAAAAGTGGAGTGTTCCAATCACTTAATGCGCAATTATAATGGGAAAAATTTAAGTTTGATGAAAGATACGTCCATCCCATTAAACGAACGAAAGCTACTACATTCTGATCGAGTGAACCAATTACGCATTGCTGTGAAAGCAGCAGTAAGATTCCGAGGAACTCAAAATGTTCCATTTACTGAGCAAATCAAAAACTTACAAAAAGACATTATCAACAGCCCACAACATATTTATGGAGACCATTCACAATGTGAAAACTATTACTGCACAGACGACAAACCAACTTTTGCCTATTGCCCGATATTGTCGATCCAAGAAAATCTCGTTCAATGCCTCTACGAGACACTTCATTTTCAAATAATATGAGGCTAATGCCGGCAGCTAGGTCCTGAAGTTCATCTAAGAGATTTCTTTAAGGTATTCTTACGGTTGCTTTAAAATTCTTTAATAAATAATATTTTAAACATGTTTTTGTTTTATATATCGTTTACCTAAATACTGGAAATCTGTCTAACTGGAGGTATCTATCGGAATCCTAAATGCTGCATCCGGTTAGACTGGAAGTTAGTTGGGAAAAAGGCTAGGCAGATGATTATGATATTGTATATGTAGGTACTTACTCTTCACTTTAATATTAGTATCCATAAACTAATTATTTAGTTATTGCAAAAACTCAAAAGGAAAATTAATTTATTTATATATACTTACTAGAGTAGGTAGGACATAGATATCGACGCTTGAAAGGCAATCATATCTTCTTCTTCAGCCTATAGATGTCCACTGCTGGACAAAGGCCTCCCCCAAGGCTTTCCACGCTGACCGGTCTTGTGTTGCCAGGTCATCGGTCCACCTAGTTTTTTTTTTTCTTTTTTTTTTTATATATTATAAACTAGCGCTTGACCGCAATCCTGCCTGATGGTAAGCAGTGACGCAATCGTTGATGGTAAAGCGCACTAGTTTATTAAGAGCCTATTCACTCTAGCCTTGAAGACACTCAAATTGTAGTCCGACGGAAACACCGCCGCTGGCAAATTATTCCAGTCCCTCGATGTACGCGGTATAAAGGAGGAGGCGAAACGCTTCGTCCGGATCGTAGAGGTGTTAACAACGTAAGGGTGGAAACCAGCCGTACGACGGGTCGTCCGCTGGTGGAACGGAGATGGGGGAATTAAATCATGCAATTCCATCGTACACTCCCCGAAATGCATCCTATAGAACACCGAAAGGCTGGCTACTCTACGCCTGTGCTCTAGGCTTTGGAGACCAACTCGAGTTAGATCAGGGTCACCAATCAGCCTCTTTGCACGTCTCTCCACTGAATCCAAAGTGGCCAGGTAACACTTGGCAGCACCAGCCCAAATGTGGCTGCAGTACTCCACACAAGAACGGACCTGTGCTTTGTATAACATTAGAAGCTGCCCAGGTGTGAAGTACTGCCGGACCTTTGCGATAACGCCAAGTTTCCTGGCAGCCACCTTAGCCTTGGACTCAATGAACCGCCCAAAGTTAAGGTCCTTGTTGGGGGCCTCCCTACGCTGCGTCTTCCAGTACGTGGCCGCCACTCCAGAACCTTACTGCCCCATCGGCCATCGGTTCTACGAGCAATGTGCCCTGCCCACTGCCACTTAAGTTTAGCTACTCGCAGAGCTATCTCGCTGACTTTGGTTCTTCTGCGGATCTCCTCATTTCTGATTCGATCACGCACAGAAACTCCTAGCGCTCTTTCCATTGCCCTTTGTGTGACTCTGAGCCTTCGTATGAGGCCCATTGTGAGCGACCACGTTTCAGTTCCGTAAGTCATCACTGGCAACACACACTGGTCAAAGACTTTAGTCTTGAGACACTGTGGTATCTTGGACGACGAGAAGATGTAGCGTAGCTTCCCGAACGCTGCCCAACCGAGCTGGATTCACCGAGACACCTCTTTCTCGAAGTTGAACCTACCTAGTTGGACTGTTTGTCCCAGGTATACATACTCGTCAACAACTTCGAGTGCAGAGCAACCAACTACAATTGGAGTGGGTGCGACATGAGAGTTCGACATGATCTTCGTCTTATCCATGTTCATTTTTAGACCCACTTGTTGGGAAGCTCTGCTGAGGTCATTGAGCATTTTGCCCAAGTCTTCCAGGGTCTCAGCCATGACCACGATATCATCTGCGAAACGGAGATTAGTGATGTACTCGCCGTTGATGTTGATGCCAAGTCCTTTCCAGTCCAGGAGCTTGAAGACATCTTCCAACGCAGCAGTGAACAATTTAGGAGATATGACATCTCCTTGTCTCACTCCACGCTGCAGTTGGATCGGTTTCGAGTCCTGATCCTGGAGACGGACTGACATGGTGGCGTTTTTGTACAAACACTTTATCACCTCAATGTATCGATGGTCAATTTGGCACCGCTGGAGAGACTGTAGCACCGCCCAAGTCTCAATCGAATCGAAGGCCTTCTCATAGTCCACAAACGCCAGCATAGTGGTTTGTTATACTCCTCGGACTTCTGTATAACTTGCCGCAGCGTATGAATGTGGTCTATGGTGCTAAAGCCTTTTCGGAAGCCTGCTTGTTCGGGAGGCTGGAAGTCGTCGAACCTGCGAGCGAGACGATTCGTGATGACCCTAGAAATCATATCTAAGCGACAAAAGTTCGTAAATTGAGTTATATACACCATTCGAACCGCCAGATTTTTCCGCGTCGTTTGGTGTATAATTGTATATAACTCAATTTACGAATTTTTGTCGCTTAGATATGATTGCCTTTCAAGCGTCGATATATTATCGCGTAATAATTATGTTAACCCTAAAATTTTGTTAATAGATTTTAGATTGTTTAGGGTTTTTAGATTGTTTTTTTTTTGTTTTTTGTCGACATCCGTGGCGCAGCGGTCAACACGCCTGCCTGCGACGTGGAGGCCCCGGGTTCGATCCCCGGCCATGCCATGATGAAAAACGATCTTTTCCTGATTGACCTGGGTCTTGGATGTTTATCTATATACGAGGTGTGTTCAAAAAGTAAGGTGACTTTTCAAATTTCGTGGGAAACGTATTTTCGATTATCGATTTTTTTTGTTTTGTTATGTTGGTACACTCTTCTTGAACATCTGTACCACGTTTCAAGTGCATACCATTTTTTGTTTGGTTGTGAGAAGCGTAAAGGTTATTAGTGTTTTGCGTGCTCGGCGATTTTTTGCTATCGAAAAATATGGATCAAAGGATTTGTATCAAATTTTGTGTAAAAAATAAAATTAAGTGCTCCGAAACGCTTGAAATGTTGAGAGTGGCATACGGTGAAAGTGTTCTCAGTAAAAAAAATATTTACAAGTGGTACAAACTCTTCCAAGATGGCCGGGAAGATGCCAATGACGAGCCTCGCTCTGGACGCCCAAGCACGTCAACAACTGATGAAAACGTTGAAGCAGTGAAGAAAATGGTTTTGAAAAATCGTCGAATCACTATCAGAGAAGTTGCTGAAGATGTCGGTATATCGCTTGGCTCGTGCCATGAAATTTTTTCTAATGTTTTGGGCATGAGACGTGTGTCAGCGAAGTTTGTTCCGAAATTGCTAAATTTTGACCAAAAGAACCGTCGCATGAGCATCGCTCAAGAGCTGTTGAATGATGTTAATGACGACCCAGATTTACTCAAAAGGGTCGGATTTGGCCCCATGTGACTTTTTCTTGTTCCCAAAACTAAAGAGACCTATGAAAGGACGGAGATTTGCAACGATTGAAGAGATAAAGACTGCATCGCAGGAAGAGCTCAAGGCTATACCGAAAAGTGCTTATGAGAAGTGCTTTGAGGATTGGAAAAAGCGTTGGCATAAGTGTATTGTATCTGAGGGGGATTACTTTGAAGGGGACAACT
Source organism: Sesamia nonagrioides (assembly GCA_017933935.1). Lineage (NCBI taxonomy): Eukaryota > Metazoa > Arthropoda > Insecta > Lepidoptera > Noctuidae > Sesamia > Sesamia nonagrioides. The sequence continues at coordinate 296,512 of JADWQK010002186.1, forward strand.
TAAATATTGATGATTAAATAAATATTTTTTCTTAAAAATACAAAGTCACCTTACTTTTTGAACACACCTCGTATGTATTTCTTATAAATATAGTATCGTTGAGTTAGTATCCCATATCACAAGTCTTGAACTTACTTTGGGGCTAGCTCAATCTGTGTGATTTGTCGGTATATATTTATTTATTTTAGATTTCTAAATAATATTATATTAAAGAAGAATATTAAATTAAACTGATTACTTATTCTAATATTTCATTTTACCGTATATGTTTTTATTTCTTAAATTGCCTATGTAATAAACTATCATTACACCATATTTTTTTAATGTCAAAATGTATCAATATTCATCTAAATTGTGATAAATATACAATGTGCACTCGTTTCCGACTATTCACAAATCATACTTTATATAATTTAGAATAATATCTTCCTAAAGGATCAAAAATGTTTAAGCGTTCACTAAGCTCGATATTTACGCGCGTGTGCGTCTAGCTGCTAGAATGATGCACACATATATAACATCGCAACGATTTTACCTAAACTGTAGCGAGAGAATTTTGTGCACGGACTCTTAACTCTGTCAAAAAAGCCCTTCTCCCGGCACACTGCTGACGTACCTGTGTAACTAAAATCTCGGTCAATGCTGCATAGATAAGGTATATCATCAGGCAACAGCCATGTCTCTTGCAACGCGATTAAATCACAGTTATGGCATAGTTCCCGTACAGCATCTAGGGAGCGTTTAACATTTCTACAGTTAAAACTGGCGAAATTATAAGGACAGTCGCTCATTATTTTGACACATTTGTATCGATCACAGAATTTATTCTATTCGTTACTCCGGGATTAAAGTTCACAAAGCGCCTGAATACAATACCCTCAGGCCACAGATTTTCATCCATATAAATCGATAACCTTGTTTCAGATATGAAAAATTTATAGGCACAGTGACCTTTATCCTTTTTAAAATGTATCTTTTGCAAAGACACCGACTCCTGTGTTTTAGACTGAATATATGACGTGATGTCAGCAGGCGTCGTTTCTTTGTTTACATTCGTAATAAACATTGGAATTTTTCTTTCCACAGCTTTAAATTTACACTCATTATCTCTAGCAGTACCCGACTTGCCTTGATAACGATACTGCTTAGTATAATTACGTCTCACCGGTTAGGATAGTAAATGCCATTCGCTATCACTCGACTGTAGGTTGACATAATCTGTCGTCGGTATTACAATATTATTTCGAATCTCATTCGCATTATCTTTACCTTGAATATCGCATGTGGGTACATTTAATACTTTATTTGCTAGCGGTCCCGTTATGTTAGATAACACTCCAGCTGTGCTCAGCGGGCGGCGTACTGACCGCGAATTATCACCACCCGCTCTTACTGCAAATGATGGCAACGAATCCTGCACAAGCAACTCACAAGGTGTTTTGCAGGTTTTTTCTTCTTCTACCTGAATAACTTTTCTGTGCTGCAGATCATTTTTACAATCTTGTTGCTTAGAAAACTCCACCCCAGTGGGGTCAGATTCGTTCAGAGTTACATTGTGATTGTTTGTAAGCTCCGTCGGTCCATTATCCAATACCCAACCACCACGTCTCATGCTCACATTACATGCAGGAGTAGGGGGCAAGCAATCATTATTTAGTAGCAGTATCTCCATTTTCATCTCTTTTAACTGATTGACTGTAGCATAAATTGACTTTATGTCTTTAATCTCGGTCTGTATTATTAGCAGATCCTTTATTAATTAGGTACAGTCCAAATGATCAAAGGTTATAGGTGGCAACTTTTCTAATTGACGGGCCACAAACACTGGAATTGTATCTGGATCCACTGACTTGAATACATTTACGATATCAGCTAAATCTCTTACCTCCTTTCCTTTATTCTTCCGAACAATTTTCCTTTTATCCGTAGGGATCGAATCAAATAGCAAAGATTTAGATTTTTTTATTTCTTCACTGGTGAATGATGTTTTACAAATGCGCACCAGAGTTTCTTCATCAATCACAGAAATTTTATTCTGTATATATGACAACATTTCGTCAATGATGATGTTACACTCGTTACATTTTATCATGTTCGACATATTTTTTT